>JBBMEF010067180.1:0-10985 GCA_037832685.1 Sicyos baderoa | reverse complement strand
TTCTGTGCTTTTTCTCTTTAAAAAAAAAAAAAAAAAAAAAAAAAAAAAAAAAAAAAAAAAACTTATTCCAAGAAAGTGAGAAAGTACTCGGATTTGAACAGTATTTACTGTTCAAATCCGAGTTTAGTTAATCCGAACTTCAGCCTTTTCAAATCTGTGGACCAAACACGTTTTGAGGGGATTAATTTAAACCGTGTTAAATTAACACTAGCACCAAACACGCCCTAAAGGTTTTTGAAAATACTACAATATTGATGAATTAATCTTATTATTTGTCTGCCAACCGTAGCATAACTGGACATCTTGTATGTCCTAATAACCATGAAGTTATGCATTATATCTTAAGTTTAAGAATAAATATCATTAGGATATTCTCTCGAATATATGTTAGGTTTAGCCTTCGAATTATATATTCTCGATAGAATATATTAGATATTATCTAGTATTTGATATTTCATATATTATAAATATTTGTAGAAAGTTAATGAAAACCAGAAGGTTTTATGCATTTCTCATAATTTATCATGGTATCGGAGCCATCCTCAATTAGGGTTGCAAAAAAAAAAAAAAAAAAGGAAAAAAAAGAGATGTCGGCGACGTGATCAACGACAATTGACGATTCGTGAAATCTGCGCGATTCGTGTGATGCAATAACACATCCTATTAGCGGTATAATATGTTTGGCGACGCGATCAACGACAGTTTGATGAATTGTAAAATCCGCGCGATTCGTGAGGTGCAATGACGCATCCTAGTAGCGGTATATTATGTTTGGCGGCGTGATCGACAACAGTTTGACGATTCGTAAAATTCGCCCGATTCTTGAGGTGCAATAAATCCAACATCTTCTTTGTGGTATATTCATGCAATTTGACAGTGAGATTGATAGCAGATGCAACATGCATTCAAGGCTTTGTTTTCTCTAATTTGGTCATTTGTATTTACATGCTCCAACTTGAGGGGCAGTGTTAAGAATAAATATCATTAGGATATTCTCTAAGATATGTTAGGTTTAACATTTGAATACTATTATATATTCTTGATAGGATATTTATTAAATATTATTTAGTATTTGTTAGGAGATCTTTGGAGATATATTTGATATTTCATATATTATAAATATTTGTAGAAAATTAATGAAAAACCATAAAATTTTATGCATTTCTCACAATTTATCATTCTACTTGAGACATATATACAACTTTTAAATTAAATTACAAATTTAGTCTATAAAATTTTGAAGTTATATATAATAAGTCTAAATATTTGTTTAAAAACAAGTTTTTATTTTAACTTTTTAATATGGCACCTGCTTTTAAATTTGATTTAATAAATTTTAAATTTTTAAAAAGAAACGTCTAATAAAATTTTAAATTTGAAAAATGTTTAACAAAGGGTTGATGTCGCGTTGATTTTATTGTTTGGTAGTAATTGAATTCAACATCATGATCACAAATTTGATTCTGAAAATCGATATTTAACTCTCATTTAGTTGAGAGTAGTAGTGCCTTCTATCTAGGATTTATGACAATCTTAATACAAACTCAAAGCAAAATGATATTTGACTCAATTGTAATTACGAACAACTCGTGAATGATCATTCAACACATGACCGATTATATCAATGGACATCGACGTTGTTCAAGAGTCATAGTCTGTAAGACTATTGGAAAACCTTTTTTCAAGAAGGTCCATAAAGAATGAAAACTGGTCTGAGACATTAAAAGATAAAGACTCACAAAGATTGATCAGAGTTGGTCTATGTAAGTATTATTTTGTCAGATAAAATAACACATAGGGTCGTACATATAGATTAATTGGATTAATCAAACTAAAAAATTAAGCTTTCGCATTTTAATTTTTTGCTTTCGCTGTGCTCCCTCCCAACATATAGAACTTTCATTGCTAATTATGAATTAGAACTAGCTCTAGTTGGTATGTCTATCGCAATTTGGGTATTAAGTGAGTCTTCCTTCAGTATTATAAGGTATTGTATCAGAGTTTGAAGTATTTCTTTATGCAAAAATATTTTACGTTCTCTAAAGACAATATTTTTATTGTTCACACACTTCATTTCTATAAGGTGCCAAGTGTAACAGTCCAGACTTTCGTCATTCATAAATAAGGTTTGTCTTAGATTTTCGGGACCCTCAGAAGGGTTTTAATTTATATAATTTATCTTGGATGGACTCTAGGATCCTTATCCCAAGATGGACAAGATTGTCTTTTATTCTAAGAAGAGCAATTGAGTAAATTAAGCTCCAGTGACATTTTGTAATTATAGAAATTGAGATTTTCGTATAAATATAGCTATTTGGCTCATGATCGCTTTAACCATTGCGACCATACCCACAACCTCCACGGCCACGTCATGTACACAAAAAATGTTTTAGAATAGAGTACATTTTCGCCTTTGAGTAACGTCGTGGTTTGAAGTCACTACAAGAAAAAAGGTTTTAGGCAACGTTAAAAAACGTCGTCCAGAACGTCGCGAGAGCTTTAGCCGACATTTTTTGTAAAACGTCGCCTAAAGTGTTTTAGGCGATGTTTTTTCTGACGGTTTTTATAACGTTGCCTAAGGTGTTTTTGGAAAACGTCGCATGAGGTGTTTTCGACGACGTTTCCAAAAACGTCGACTAAGGTGTTTTAGGCGACGATTTTCAAAACGTCACCTAAGGTGTTTTAGGCGACGGTTTTCAAAACGTCGGTTACAGTTTGTTCTTTCAATTTTTTCTGATTTATTATTTTTGTTTTTAGATATACACATGATATTTATATTAATCATAAATCAAGTTGAAAGGTAAACTAGATCATAACTGAATGAAAACGGCGAAATTTTATAATCACCAAAAAAAGTAAAAATTTGTTCTTAATCATACATCCATTCAAAGTTATTTAAAAAGTACCACAATATAAAAAGTTCCAAAACAAAAGGTTCACTCCATACATTGTTTCTTTCTCCTCAACCACAGGTCGTATTTAATCTGAAAAAATGAAATGAACTATGAGTTAGCTATAATTTCCTAAGTGTAACGTCACGTCCTTTTATCTCTTGATCCGCTCCATCACCTCTCGAAGCTGACTGTAATTTCCTCGAGATTCATCTCTAGTCTTCTGTAGTTCCTCGCGAGTCAAGGCAAGTTCTTTTTCCAGTTCTGTAATCTGTCATTGAAGTTGTAACTCACGTTGAGAAGACATGCTAGCACTAGAACTTGATGAGGACGCCCTCTATCCTCTTGCAGTAAACCGGACCTCATAAGGAACCTTGCCTATGCCCTTTATCATATCTCCTCTCATACCTAGAACTCTGTCGGTGATCTCTAACTCGTCGTATGGTAGTTCATCGGCAATCACAATCGCAGTCGCTCTAATCTCTATCATTTTATTCTGTATAAAAATCAAACATACATTGGAATCGAGAAAAACTTTAAATAAAAAAAGCAAAATCAACATACTTGCATAAGCCTCCTCACAATCCTTGTTTACCCATCCAGTCTCTTCCTTGAAGTGAGTTTCTTTGAATATGTCGATGCTCCCTATTAGTTGATCACCCTTCTTTCTCTGGAAAAATAAAATAAAGTCGTTAGTATATTATACGAATCGTTCGCAATAAAGTATTACACAATAAAATATTACCTGTTCTCGTATAGTCAAGAAAGAATGACTCACTGCCACGTGATTGTATTTAACATGAGATCTACTTTTTTCAGCATTCTTTGACTTGAATTTGAAATCCGGGTCATCTCATCTATTGCACAAATATTCCCAATCAGTTGGGTCCGTTATGGAAATAGGTGGGTTCGCGCGTCGAATTGTCGGATCCATAAGCCAATAAGAATGATAATTTATGGTTAATTATGATGTATTAAAAGTGAAACAACATAAGTATAATTTAATGTTTGTGCAACGAGCATCTATAGCAGCCCCTCAACGTGGTTTGCATCACGTCCTCTATATGCTTGTTTACCATAGGATTACTAAGATCTAAGTCGAGGGACGGGCGTGATTACCTTTATTTCAGAAAAAAAAAAAATCTAATATTCAATTATAAATATGAAATCTAAACTTTCCTATTTTGATCTAAAACTAAAATTTCCTATAAACCTAGTTCTAAATTCATATTAAACCTATATAATCTAACATATGAGTGCATCAAATTAAAAAAAATCATTGATATAAAAAAAAAATAAGAATAAGAATAAGAAAACTCCTAACCTTTCAAATATAGATGCAGATCATTGAAGAATTTGTTTTAAAACGTCGGCTATCTTTACAAAAAAAAATGCGTAAAAATAATATTTTTTGAGAGAAAACAAAATTGTAGGTTACGTTTTTTAAAATTTGATAACTATTAATCCAAAATTATGACTCTCAAGGGCTCGCAATAAATGGACATTCCATCCTTCAATCACACTAATGAAAACTTGATAACTATTAATCCAAAATTCTCTTACCTTGGCCGAATCCAAAGGTTTACAATTCTGACTCCCGAGCCTAAGGTCGAATCTGGTCAATCCAGCCAAAGAGTAAGATAGGTCAAAATCCACAAAAGGTAAAGCATGATCATTTGAAATAAATGGTAAAAAACACAACAAACCTCTTTTCCGAGGTTTGGTCGGAATCCGGCAGCGCGGTCGACGGTGACGATTTGCGTGAGGCGTCAGCGTGGAGCGGTCTTGAACAGGGCAGTCGCGGGCGGTGTGAGTCGACGAGTTCTAACGGGGCGTGCGACGTTGTCTGTGTGGCTCTGACAGTGGCGTGGCGGCTGGGTGTGAGTCGCAGCAGAGAAGAGACCGAGAAGAAAGGGGAGAGGTGCGTGCGTGAGGGAGAGAGAAAAGAGACAGAAAGTGGGGCTCAAAATAAATAAAAACATATATTTATAAAAAATGTTACTTTGCTAGGTTAACAATTGGTCAACAATATCCTAATTAAATCATTTTTAAATATGAGTTTGTTTCTCATTCAATATTTATTTCGTAAATTCCATATATATGTTTTAATTTCACCAATTTTAGGGTTTTTATATATTTTTCTTGTAATTTAAAATTATTTTTATCAAGAAAAAAATACATATATATGCACATTTCAATCACATTATTATTTTTAATTAATTGATATTTAATAAATTAATTTTAAGGTTTTTTTTAAAAAAATTGACAGTTTTAGGGTTTTTTTTTAAATTGATTCTCAGCAGACGTTTTTAAAAAACGTCGGCTAATATTAGCTCTTCGGCGTTTATTTTAAAAATGCGAAAAAATAAAAAAATTTGGGGGGAAAATGAAATTTTAGGCGACGTTTTTAGAAAATATCGCCTAAAATATGGCTAAAACGTCGCTTAAAATATGGCTTAGGCAACATTTTCTAAAACGTCACCTAAAATATGGCTTAGGGCGACGTTTTCAAAAACGTCGCTGAAAACGTCGCTTACAACATGGCTTAGGCGACGTTTTAAAAAACGACGCTGAAAACATCGCCTAAGATATGGCTTAGGCGACATTTTTAAAAACGTCGCCTAAGCCCAGTTTAAGCGACGTTTTTGCGACGTTAATAAAACGTCGCCAAAGACCTTTTTTTGTTGTAGTGAGTGCTTGCTCTAGCGTTTCCTCCTTCTTATTCTTGCATTGTTCGTGTATCTCGAGAGAACCGACGAGCTCATCAACAATGAGCCTCACTAGATTCTTTGATTCTTCTATCGTGCACACAACATTCTCGAAATTGTTGGTCAATGATTCCAAGATCTTTTTCACAACTCGCGCATCGATTAGCTTTTCGCCATTGTGATTGAGTTGTTTCACCACCGTTTGTACACACTTGATGTAATCATATACGCATTCTGACTTCTTCATCTTTATTTTCTCCAACTTGCCACAAAGAGTCTGAAGACGCAGTTGCTTAACTCGGTCGACTCATTTGAACACTTTCTCTAAAGTGTTCTACACTTCTTATGAAGTGATTGCACTCGCAATCTTCTCATATTTATTTTACAAGGTAACTACTTAAAAAATAATAATAAATACCTCATATTTATTTTAAATACTATAATTAATTATAAAAGGTAACTATGCACAAATATTTCTATTTAATACAAAATTAGCCTCGTAAATTATGTATTTAAATTGAATTAGCTGTATTAAAAATGAATGTATTTTATAAACAATAATAGGAATACATAATTTTTATATATGCATAATTGATAATTTATATACATGAAGTTATCATTATGTAAGAAATTACAATCAACACATTTTTAGTACTTATAATGAAAATATGGTATTTAATTCATTAGTATTTATATTATTACAAGTTCGGTCAAAATCATTGGGTTTTGAACTAGTTTTATAAACAAATCCCAACTTGTTTGTGACAGCAAGAATCATTGGGCAGATCCATGAAGCATGTTGTAAGAAGTACATATTAGTTAAATTTGTCGAACGAGGACATCAATGCACATATTTCAAAACAATGTCACAAATATAAAATATTTACAATAAATTAAGTATTGAACAAGTTATCTACTAGAGTAAAGAATATGGAAGAAAAGACTCAAAATAAATGAAACTCGATCTCAAACGTTAACACATAACAAAACTGATACACTCTGAAGAAAATTATGAAAAACGAAAAATAGATTATAAAAAAATAAAGCAAGATGAACATATTTGAAATATCACATACCCACAACTGGAGTAGGAGAATTTGAGTTACTATTTCTATTGAGATCAAACATTAAAAACAAAGGGATTAGATTCTAACTCAAAAAAATTAAGAGAGAATGTAAAATATTGTGCCAGAATCTGGTGAGGTGGGTGATAATTTTGATAATAATTAAAGAATTTCAAATCAACTACAAAACATTTTATATAAATAAGTTTTAAATCTAATTTTTAAAATTCTAAAAATAAATTTGAAATTATTAAGGCAAATTGGTATTAAAAATATATTTATATACATTTTGTGCTAATTAAAAAAAAAAAAAAATATATTATAAATAAAAATCTCATATTAATTAATTAATGCAATTTTTAGCCGTTAACCACAAGACTATCAAAGTTTTAGTTATTCATTACTTTACAAAATATGAACTCATTGTAATGTTATAAATAGATGCATTGCAAGTCTTGTAATACCATAGTGATATTAATAAGAGTTATTTCACTTTCTTCTCCACATCATTCTCTCTATTTCTTACTTTGCATACTTTTATAACACGTTATCGTATGAGTCTCTATCATTACTTTGCTAATGGTTGGTTTTCTAATTCATTTTCAAGATATATTTATAAATGTTCATTGTATATAAAGTGCATATGAGTTTTATACCTCATATTTATACATTGTGTACAATTTTAATGTTTTTTTTCTTCTTGTTGTTGAATGTGTAATGATATTTTTATATTTTTTTTCCCGATCATGATATAATATTGTCAATTTGAAACTAAATCTCTTTTCATAAGTTTAGTTCTTGTAACTCCACTTTTGCTTTTGAATATTATAAATTTTTTGTCAAAGATTGTACTATAAACGTCTTATTTTGAGATAGTGTATGCTGTAGTATGTTTTAAGAGTAGTAAAAGAAAAGTGGAAGTTTTTTTGGTATTTTTTTTTTCACATAAATTCTTTTATAAAAGAAAAAAAAGAAAAAAATGATCATTAATCTTAACTACTAGATTTACTATTTAATTTCAAACAAATTAAATAAAGATCAAACTTAAATCTTACTCCGATTCAATTACTTGAATTTATATTTTTATATTTTGCCTAATTATTTAAGATTTTTTTTTTAGTGTTTTGACAATCAATAGATTTAAAATGAATTGATTCCATTTTTATTTATCTAACTTTTTTTTTGAAAACAAAAAATATGTATATATATTATAAATAAAAATCTCATAATAATTAATTAATGCAGTTTTTAGCCGTTAACCACAAGATTATCAAAGTTTTAATTATTCATTACTTTACACTAGCTTCAAATTTAGTAACATGAGCGTAATTAAATTATTGTAGTAATTCAATCTGCGAGTTTCTCTAATATGAGATGTGATATTCCTGAGCTCAAATGGGACACCTACAAAGTTTGGAAGGAGAGAGTTCTTCTTCATCTAGGATGGATGGACATCGATTACGCTATAAGGAAAGTGGAGCCCCCTACAATCACCGATACCAGCTCTTCAGACGAAATTGGTATTTATGATAAGTGAGAACAAACAAATCGACTCTGTGTGATGTTTATAAAGACAAGTTTCTACGGGTATTAAAGGCTCCATAGAGACACAAGAAAAAGTTAAAGATCTGCTTAAGGCTATAGATGAGCAATTTACTACTTCTAACAAAGTAATGGCGATCATTCTCATCCTTCAGTTTTCATCACTGCACCTCACAACCATTAAAAGGTGTGCGTGATCATATCATGCACATGAGGGATATAGCGGCTCAGCTCAAGGTACTTAAAGTTCAGATGTTAGAGATCTTTCTAGTTCACTATGACCTTTGTACTTTGCTTCATCAATATGATATTTTTCAAGATTTATTACAACACAAATAAAGATAAGTGGTCAATCAACGAATTATTGACCATGTGTGTTCAAGAGGAAAATAGACTTCTTATAGAGGCAGGTGAAAATGAGAAGCATATTGTAAACTTTAACTCTTCTGGAAGGAACAAGAGAAGCAGCCAAAATAAGGACAAGGGGAATGCAAAAATCCTTCCTCAAAATGACATTAAGAAAGAGGTTGTGTGTTTCTTTTGCCAAAAGAAGGGGGCACGTTAAGAAACAAAATGCTCCAAGTCCGCGGCAAGTCCTTGACTTGACAAGAAAGGTACTTAACCTACTACTTCGTTTGTTATGAATCCAATATGACTAAAGTTAATTATCTTAATTTATGGTGGATTGATTCTAGTTTTACAATCCATGTTATCATTTCTTTGCAAGACTTGCAAGACCTGCAAACACCAATAGGAAGTGAGATTAGCATCTATTTTGGAAACAAGATGTTCTCGCATGTGGAAGTCATTAAGACGTACATGTTAGTTTTAAGTAATGGTTATAGTTTGAATTTGAAAAATATGAATTAATATATATAGATATCCATTTTATGAACTCCACTCACCTCACACCTCAACTAAGTATAACCAATTTCCATTATCTCTCCCATGATGTATCGCACTCAAATATCTATTTATACACTTATGAATACTATAAATAAGTGTTGTTTTCTCGATTGTAATACACACCAAGAATCAATAAGAATTCTCACCATTTACTATTTATCATATTTTCTCTCTACATTTGTTCTTTTGTTGTTAGCTTTCGTTATTAATTCTATAACACGTTATCATCACGAGACTCTATCGTTTAATTAAAAAAGATTTGAAATGTGTTGTTCTCGTTGGTTTTAATTTCTCAGTTTCTTAGACATCTTTTTTATTGATTTTTTTTCTCTCTCTTCTAAGATTATGATCATTTTTTTTAGTCCAACAGTTTCGACAAAGGTTTTTCAAAGTTGGTTTATGGAAGAGTTCTTTTAGTTTGCTTGTATTTCTTTTATTCGGCTATTTTGGTTTACCAAACCATTATGCTTCTCCCGTTTTTTTTTATCAGTGGTCGACGAAGGCTTCTGTTTTCGTTTGAAATAAGTTTTTATTGAAGATTTGTTTGTTTTATGAGTTGATTTTTGGGCGATTTTTCGAAATTAATTAGCATTTTCTTAAGGTCTATTAAATTTCATTCATTGCATCTAGGTTCTTTGTCTAGATGGTATTCTAGATGATTTATTCTGATTATTCAGACTCTCGTATAGACATGCTGACATTTGAAATTTATGAGATTGCAGGTTCTGCGTGTCATTCATAAATTAGAGTTCACAATGATACTTATATATACTGCAGTGATTGTTGTTCTCTAATGATATAAGATTTATAATATTGTTTTAGCTGTTATATGATTGCTGCTCTCTAATGATAAGATTTCTAACATTTTTTTAGTTGTTATAGTATAAAAATAAAAGGGAAAGAAAAAGCATTTAGTTTCCAAAATTTTAGGTAAATTAGGTTTCTACATTACACTTATCTAGCCATTAATTTCAATTTTCAGATAGTTATTTTCATATTTTTGAAGCTATTGACTAAGTTATTTTTAATTTCATTTTTTGATCATTTGTTGGCTTTATTCTTGAATATTTTATAAGAATTTTGTTGCTGATTTTTTTAGTATTTATAGTTTTATCAAAAGTTTTTTAATATTGCTACAACATTTTTTTTTGTAACCTATAGTTACTAGATTGTACAAGATGCCAGTAGAGCTATGCTACTTTTGGAAAATATTGCTACAACATTAAAAGTTATTAATTGGTACATATTCAATTTAGAAATTTAAAATTTATCATTTTCATAAGAATTTATTAGTTTTGAATGTATTTGCTATCAATTTAATGCAATTAAAAAAATGTTAGTGATTATAATCTTTGTTCTTTCTCTAACCAACTAATCCTTTTTAATAAAATAAAGATATTTGATATATTATAATTTTCTTTTCTTTGGATTATATTGAATTTAAATTATACAATTGTTTAGAGAGAAATTTAAATTATACATTTGGAAGGGTTGTCGAAGCCCGCCAAAATAAATAAACTGATTTACTAAACCTAACTTGCAGATATAATGGAACCAGGTCGAATCTCAAAGGAGCTATGAAATAATTTCTCAATGTTCGAAACAAATAAAAGGGGGTTTTGGTGATTTGAATAAAATTCTAAGTAAAACAATAAAAATAAATAAAATAAACAATTTACGAAAAACTTCCAATTCAAGTGTTTAGTTTAATCCAACTGTAATCTTGATCATAGGCTACAAAAGTTATTTAAATTTCAGTTCAATTGGAAAAGCCACAATAGGCAATTGTTCTCCTAGTTTATTGACCCCGACCCAGCATCAGAACCAAATCTTATTATTTAATCAATTGGGCACGATAGCGTTCCATACCAATT
>JBBMEF010067128.1:0-10988 GCA_037832685.1 Sicyos baderoa | reverse complement strand
ACAAATTCAAATCAATAAAGATTCAAAATTCATTTACACGTGTCTTATTTCTACTTATCTCCAGAAATCTCGTGTGACCAGTTTTTTTTCTTTTTTTTTTTTAAAAAATAAAAAATATAAATTTGGTCTGTTAAGAACGTTAGTTCCTATGGTTTGATATAGTTCTTATGGTTGGATATAAGTGTTGTTCGTAATCGTGGGTAAATTTTATGTGTAGTGTTGGTCATTCATATGTAAATTATGTAATTTTCTTGTTTGTGAGGTAAATACCTCATAAATAGCAAACTTTATATATTTAATTCTTCAAATTATTGTTTTTATATATTTATAAAATTATATAGACTGAATTCTAGTTTATAAAATTATTTGGACTAAATTATAACTCTTCGAACTCTAAAAGTTAAGATCTTGTTTGATAACCATTTGATTTTTTGTTTTTGGTTTTTAAAATTTAAGTATATTCTCACTCAAATTTTCTACGATGTATTTCACCATTCCTATCATATATCTATCTTTTCTCAAGAAAGTAGGAGAATAGTAACCAACTTTTAAAAACAAAAACAAATTTTTGGAAGCTATTTTTTTTGTTTTTAAAAATTGGTTAGTGTTCTCCTACTTCTGAAATATGGATATATTGTAGGTAAGGTGAAACATATTGTAGTAAATTCGAGTGAGAATATGTCATAAATTCGTAGTTTTTGAAATGAGAAATATTTAGGTCATGTCCGAGCATGACCTAAATAATAATTTCATTAATTAATAAAATAATAGAGGAAATTGTGTATAATAGGGGAAATTGTGTATATCTATAGGTAATTACACAAAAAATCTCCGATTGGAGATTAAATAAATATATAAATATAAATATAAATATAAATATATAAATATAAATATATATATATATATAAATATATATATATATATATATATATATATATAAAAGTCTCGACTCTCAATGGACATTTAATTTTGCACCACATAAAAGCATTATTAGGAATAGTATCCAACATATGAAGAAAACATTCCAAAATTTTATTTGAAGAGTTAAAAGCCAAAATCCTCTTACTTTATCCAAATATTTTTTTTATGAGGTGGTGCTCAATTAAGTCCTAAAAGAGAATAATCTTTTTGAGCAAGTTTACGACATACTAATCTTTAAAAATAATTTTTAAGTGTTTATTATAAATTAAATAGAATTTGTACTGTATAGTAATTTTAGGACACTCTATTAGAATTATAACACATTTTTATCAAAAATTGGTTTATAGTAAAATTTCTAGTGATTAAACTCAATCAGCAATATTTGATTGTATTCAATTAGTTTGCTAAGTGATTGAACTTATCAATCAATTACCAGTGATTGAACTAAATCACTTGAAATTTTGCTATAAATCATCTTTTGATAAAAATGATGTAATTTTTATCCCATTTTTATTATACATGAAAAATCTCCTAAATTGAATATATTTCTTCTAAATTTAAAAGACATTTTTGACTGCTAAATCAATATATAAATTTTTTTCAAAAAAAAAATCAATATAAATATATATAGTTATTGGACGAATTTTTTAATCAAAGCCGGTTTTTATTAAGAGCAAAGTCTTCTTACATTTAACTTTTTTTTTAAAAAAAGTCCTTACATTTTACATTATCCAAATTACCTACAGTTTACCTACTATTGGAAGCTTATGGGCTGAATTGTTATAGTGAACATCACTATGCAAGTTTTGTAATTCCCTCTTAAATTAGTTATTATTATTATTATTATTATTTATTTTTTTGCATGAGTATGCTTTTGTTTGATTAATATATTGAGATGCAAATAAAGCATCTCACATTGGTTAGATGTGAGGAGAAGATTTTGGGTATATATATAAATGATGACAACCAACTCTATTGTTATAAGATATTTTGGGTGAAACCAAAAACAAAATTATGAGGAGGTATGTCCAAAGTGGACATAATCATACATGAAGATTCGAGTAAGGTTGTTGTTCCTATCTCATAACAAAGTCATGCCTCAAACATAATCATGTAAGTAAAACACTCAAGTGTAGGACAAAGACATTTGGAGCTCCAAGACTACAATTTGTGATAGCTTTACTAGACTAGTGGTGTACTGATAACTCTCAATAGTGAGAGTTAAAGTTAGGAAAATAAGATATATTTATATGAGAATTTGCTAATACTTAATAGAATTAACAAGAACTTTCGCTTCGTTATGTCATGATTTCGCATAAGCGAAACATCCTATGGTTTTCTGAGTAGGATGAATTTTAGCAGTTTGGCTGAAGCAAAAGTGCCTGATTGTGTGTGTTGTAGAAATAATGATCACACAAACGAAATAAGAAATGAGGGATGGTTTGGTTATATGGTTGATCAACTTCGTCGTTGACGAAGCTAATCGGATGCACTTCGTGTGAAACTATTAACAAAGCATGCAAGTATACACGTTCATGTAGCAAGTTTAGTTATTGTAAGTCGAATCCACAGGGAACTTCGTTAATTGCGAAAAAGTGTGTATTGTGCTAGGGTCAAGAAAATGTAACAGTTGTGTTGTGAATGGTTGTTTGTAGATCTGTAAACTAAGGTTGTAAATAGATTGATAAACGATGCTAGAGGAGCTAAGGGGTGAGAATGTTCGCAATCAGCGAAAGGTAACGAGCCACACATCTATTTCTCGAACTCTCTCGAGTTCTCAACGACACTCTCGAGTTCTCAACGACACTCTCTCGAGTACTTAGTCGATTCTCTCGAACTCAACTATATAGATGTAAGATGTGCTCCTAGGCGAACCTTATTTTTGCGGGTTCATTATAACCTACGATCCGGATAGTGCTGACGAAGGTTCGCCACTTGCTCCTCTCGAAGTCAAGTAAAATCACTCACTGGTTTCTCAACGTGATGAGCGAAACCAACCCTAGGTCATGCATCTATTTCGTTACTATTCCGTTCTTACGAATTTCCTGCTTCCCTTAGATCCTCTAACTATAAATCTAGCTACTCATAACGTGCTGAGCGAAAATAACGATAAAAGAAATGACAGCAAACATGAGTAAATGTACGCAGACAACGGAGATAACGAAGAAATGTAAACACAAAGTAAAATAACCGAGAGTTAGAGAAAGCCTGAATAAATTCTTCTAAAATAAATGCTGATTGAAGTTCCGGAAATAAGTCTGCTACAATGTCAACAACGTAGAAAAACGAACTGAAAAAGCGTAAAAATTAGAAAGCAATAACTGGTGTACTTTAAGAGTTTCGACAATTCTCTTTTCTCTCTCAAAATATTCAACAACATTAAAACTCACAACTCCTCTCTTTTTATAGTCATTCACTAGGAGACTCCCCACGATTAGCTTCCGATTTCTTCTCCACGTTCTTTTGGTGTCTGTGGCTAAGAATTGTCCTCAACGAACGGCCGAGATTGACCAGATGTCAACCAAATGAGGGCCACGTGTTTCTGGCTGAATTGGTTCTTTGCACTCTTCGATCTGATGAACTTCACCGTGATAGATTAGCGGAATTGAAGTTGTTGACTTCATTGTTTCGTCAAAGACGAAGGGCTGTTTCATTCTATGCGTCGCCAAGACTTCGTTCTTCCTTTCATCGACGAACATAATTTCGCTGCAAACGAAATAGCAAACATCAAATTTTTTCAAATATTCTTCTTTGTTTATCTTTTATGCTGTTCGTTATGGTAAACACTCTAGAAAGCTTCTTACTCAGAAAACTGTAAGAACTTCGTTATATGCAAAAATATAGGTGTAAGCAATGTAGTCTCTCTTAGTTATTAACCAATTCCTATTGCATTTGTGCTTATTTTCCTTACTTTAACTCTCAATTCTTGAGAGTTATCACACCCCCAAACTTAGACTATTGCTCGTCTCGAGAAATAACTTCTATGTTGGATGGATGGTGATTGCTAAAACTTCATAAAACTTATTTAGTCCTACAACATACTCCTTGATAAAACCTTTCTAAAACAACATAATATTGGGCGGAATTTCCAACTCTGAAAGCTCGTATTGTTGATTTCGTTTTGACTTATTTCTGCGAACATTGTGTATAGCCTAGATCTCTGTTTCTTTAGTCCTTTGGTTCTCCCTAATCATATGAATTTACTTTCGCTTTATACTTTTGGCTCAGTTTAGAGTTCGTTTTTTCTTTCTCACCTTTTGCCGAAGTGAATACTCTCCTCTTACAGTTTGCTGGCAAACTCTCACTTACGTTTCCTGCAAACGCTTGCCCAATTTTCATTGAATGTTTGATTAAAGATATTACCCAATGTTAGGGAAAACGACAGCGTAGAGTTATTTCACAGGACTTGGGCTTTTCGCCCTTTGATTCACTTCGCCACTCACTATTGTTTGGTGGTACCACATTTGAGTTTTTCTTCAATCCCACCCAAGGTTTAGGGTTTGCATAATCTCACCTTTTACTTCAGTTTGTTATGAACGTTTTACGTTGTCAATACTGAATCACTCTTGAAGCCTGATTTAATCATTGCTTTGGATTTCACGAGCATTACATATTATCGCTCATAGCAAACCACACCCCCAAACTTGGACTTTTCATTGTCCCAATGAAAACACTCATCACCCCCAAACTTAAAGTTTTCTAAACGTTTAAGGCTTGGGTAAACTTCATATGAGTTCGTTGGAACTATAGGTTCCGCAGAAACGAAGGTCTAAGTTAACAAATGGTCGCAAAAGTAGTCGATCTTAGTCTAAAAGGTTCGCTTCGTGAAATGGAAATTGTTCGCGCCAACATTATAAAGTTAGAGAATAATCAAATCAAAAGTTAAGGCTGAGGACTACGTTATTTATGTTAGAGTTTAGCGAAGTATTGGGAGACTTGCAATAAGGAAAAAAAAAAATATACGTCATATTCATTGGAAATTGGTTTCATTATAAACGAAAAGAACTGAGATGAAAAGAAGTACAAAAATTGCATAAAGAGATAAGAGAAGGTTAGGGAGAAAGAGACTTCCATTAGTCTTGGTCTTCGTCATCACTGGGAGGTGGGATTGGTGGAAGGTCGGGAAAGTCATAAGGAGTGCCGTCATGGTCCAGGAGAACTTGCTTAAACACCTCAGTCATTTGGCGAAAGAAATTTCGCTGGTCATTACGCAGCTCTTTTATGCAGCGCAGGATCTGATCATTGCTTGATGATGTCTTCTTTCGCGATGTTGAAGCATTGGGCCGAGTTGCAGCTCTCTTCTTTGTGTCGAAGTTGAGGCATTTTACTGGTGGCGCATGGCGTCGTCTGGTCTTCGTTTGACGCCTTGAAGACGACAAAGCTCCGAAATAAATCGTGGGAAGATAAAGGATGAAGCCTTTCGTCCTTTCCACGAACAAAGTTCTTGCACGATGATGGACCCAACGTTCACAGTCATGTTGGACATGATGGCGAAGATGAGGAATGCTCGGTCGACGGTCAAGGTGGACTCATGTTTGATTGGCATGAGTGCATTTTTGATGAAGCCGGACCAAATCTTCGCCTCTTTGTTAAGGTTCGACATGTGCAGCTTGCGAGAATGTGGGCTAACTTCGCACTCCGCCCCTTCGACTCCGGCGAGATCGATAACCATTTGGTAAATTTCGTCATCTGGTTCTGTCAACAGATCGTCATAGTCTGATGAACCGTTTTCGAGACCAAACAACTCGTTCCAATCCTCTTCTTTCCTGCTGATCGTCGTCCCGCGAACAGTGGCTTCCATCTTCTCTTCGTCCATACTCGCGAAAAAACTCGAGGACCCAGTCTTTTCTAGTGGTTTCCCATTTATTTAAAATACAAATTAACCTAACAGATGTTCATTCATGAAATCAACCTAAGGGCTCCGTGCCCTATCTAAATGCAGTGAAAACAATCTTAAAACAACTTATTGTAAATAACTCAGAGTACGTAGTTTGAACATAAAACAAATTAAATCCGTATTGGTCCATGATCCATCTTTTACGCCTCCAGCCATCAACGTCGCTACTCCGAGTTACATGTGGAACCACAATTAAATAAGGATGAGTAAAGCTAGTTTACTCAGTAAGAATCCTCGACCGGGGTACAATACGTTACAAACTATCATCAAGCCAGAGGTATACAAAGCACAACTAACATACATTACTTTACATGATTGTCTTACATTACATGCTCTCTTACTGATCGTGTTAACTTACTGTTCATGCTATATATTTCCTGCTAAAGTACTTTCATACTTATCATACTTTCATACTAACGTACTTTCATACTTACATACTTTCATGCTAACGTACTTTCATAATCATCATACTTTCACGCTAACGTATTTTCATACTTACGTACTTGGATGTCATTTTACGGACTTATACCAGTTCTAACTTGTTTACATTCGTGACATACATACTATCATAACTTGTCAAACAATGAACATTCAATCATACATAGCATCTCGAGCTCTCAGTCTTACATTGCCCGACTTAACATAAACATAATTTGTGGATACACTGAACTCAAAGGTCCAAGGGAGCTCTCCTCTCGGCGTTGCAGTAAGCATAAACATGTATCCCATGCTGCTGGCACCAGGTGTAGTTGGGCCTAGGGCTACCTAAGCTGGTCCAAGTTCGCATGTCCTAAAGACTCGGATCGGTGTCACCGACAACAGGGGTGCGAGACCTCGTCACGAAATTGTTGCCGGCCATTTGGCACCGTACGCCCTCGGCTTGGATACGTCCAAGAGTAGGCTTGCACTCAATGGATCGGTCCCAGCCCTAACAGGCAGCAATCTTGGCTATTGCCGACGCGCTGAGATCGCGTCGACGGTTGGGGACGGAATTAGCATCGTCATCTTCCCAACCCGATAGGCAACCTTTGGCCGCTCACCAAGACTGTGGACTAGACTACATCCATGGTTAGCTAAACCACAGGGACATGTCAAAGATGGGGATCTGCCTCGCATCCCTGCCTGGGTGCTTACTGACGCACTAGTCCGGATGATGACTCCTGCAAACTCTTACTAAGACGACAAGACATTCATTCAACATACATTCATCATCATGCATCTACATGTATTCTTAAACATACAAGAATCAAGTAGTATTTCCCTAACTTGGCTCTATGAACAGATACGTAGTCGAATCGACGTGCTAGCATGAGAATAACACAACATGATATAAGCTTGCTAATTAGTAGACACACATGGGAATTCAAACATATAAGCAGTCGAACATGATTCACAAGGTATTCAAACAATCCTAGCATGGTCCTACGCAATTAAGAATCAAGCATACATGTCAAGGGGAATATCATCACCAACCTATCCACTAGCAATCAACAATTGATACACAAGCATACAAAAGACTATTAAGAAAGCAACGTGTTGTCCACAAACCACAGTAAGGAAATCCTTACCTTGGTTGGTGATTTAAACATAAAGGAAACACCCGTAAGCCGTAACCACAATCACCAAACACCTAGCAAACCAATTAGGCAAACAATAATTCTTAACAATTATTATACTAATAATACAGCCTCTAAACTATAATGGACAACACCTACGTTACCCCGATCATAGCAAAGGATGAATGCTCGAAACCTCCACCCTTGGCTAAACAAGGGCGAGCTCGCTGCCGCGAAGACACCGGGCGAAGGCATCAGACGAAGGCTGTTAAGTCACTGGCGACGGGCTGTGCGGCGCTCGAGGGAACCACCAGGAGTCGTGAGCGTGTCAATGGAGCAAGGCGGTTCGAGGCGGCATGGCAGCAATAGCGCTGCTGAGAGGAGGAGCTTCTCGTGGCTGTGCACGCGGAAAGGTTGGACTACACCTGCTGGTGCGGACGACGGAGGCACTCGGGCTGGCGATGCGTCAATGAAGAATCGAGGTGCTGCTGCGTGCGAATGCCGTCTGCTGCTGCTTGACGGCTCGACGGATGCTGCTGCGATGGAGCGGCGGAACTGCTGCAGGCGCGACTGCTTTGGGCGTGAACGAGCGGAACGGATGTTGCGATCGGCGGACGGGGAGCTGCTGCGGGTGCGTGTGATCGGCTCCTCAACGAACCTGCTCGAATTCACAAAACAAGAACCAAACAACCACCAACGAAACCACAAATAAGCCCTTGATCCCAACATCCCCAAACCGAAAAACACAAGAACAATAAACTACCTCGATGAAGAATCGCGTGCGAAGGGAAAGACGTGGAGATCGAGCGATTAATCGATTTACACTGAGTTGGAAGAACCGTGCGTGCGACTGCCTTGATCGATTAAACCAAGACTGTCTTCTTGGAAGATGAAATCGCAAAATATGAGAAGGGAAACGCCAATGATGAGATCGCAAGAAGACCCTAAATGATTTAATTTCCTTTACTTTCATTAAAGTGCCTAAAAATCCCCCCTTCGAGTCCCAGCGACGGAGTAATTAAACACTTAATTTTTCTTTGAACCATCCACTCAAAGGGCAAGGGATCAAATCCCACTACATCCAATATTTAAACCCCTACTTTTCTTTATTTAAATAACAACAACACTCGAGATAAGCCGAGCACCTGAAGAACAAGAAACCAAGAACGTTATAATTAATCACCAAGAATCCAAGAACGGCTCACATAAATACTCCAACGGTAAGCGTAACGGCCACGACTCACCTCGAACGACAATCCGAAATCCCGGGCCGTTACAATATTCCCTCCTTAAATGACTTTCGCCCTCGAAAGTCCTTGAAACTGATTCCACATCACTTAACATAACCTCAAATCCTCTTCCAAAGCCACAAGTTTAGTTCTTTGCTCTTGCCACACCAACTGACAGAACATTGACACAAGGATAACGCCGAGCACGGCGACCAAAGGCGAACATAATACAATACGGTACTTCTACCCGTAAACCAACCTTGCCTGCTTAACTGAATCTTCAACACCGTACTCACTGGTGCAACTTTTACTACGACTCAACGCGGACCACATCGGTTCCAAACCCCTTGATCTGCGCTGCTAGTCAACTAGAGTACTCGAGACCTCTAATCTATCTGTCTCAAACCTCTGCTCATAAAACTTGGGGAACTGCGAAGCTTCCAAACAAAACCCCCAACGGTACCGACTGACCAGCTGACCGAAACTATTAAAACTGCAAATGAACCCAACAAACTGATAAATGGACTAACTACTCGAGGCACTCACACATACAAACTCGCAACGAAACCCCGAGAACCTGATTAAACCTCCCTACTGAACATCTGACTGAGGGGAAAACAATGTTGCAAAACAAACAACACTAAACACGACTCTTCGTGCTTCCACTGAGGCTCGCTCAGTGCCTACACCTCACTTACATGATTCTGACTAAGAGTCTTTGCTTTATGACAAGCAAGATTCCAACTGAAAAACCGGACAAAACTCCTTTCACTTAGTCCTACCCGAGTGACCGCTCAAACTCCAGACACAACTTACAATTTCTTTTGGAATCTCAACAACCTTCGGTGCCTCATCCAGCGAAAGTTCTAACTGCTGGAGCCTTTTCCAAAACACTTAACTCAACTCGGGACAACTTGTTAGTCAACAACACTAAACCAAACTGTTGGTCTCTCACAATGATACTTACTTCCACTGTATAGAGGGCATAACGCCATTAAGGCTCTTCGAATGGTTATCTTAATAGAGACGCCAACTGGGACAAGCCAACACATTGGCTCTTTTTAGAACAACAAAACTCTTGACTTATAAAGGCACGGGGAAACAACACTAACTTACCATCCCCTGGTAACGATGCGAAAAGCGAAGCCGGCCACTTGCTACACCACACAACAACTTCGAGAGTTGCTCAACCCGAAGCGAAACGAACGTTGAACACTAGAACTCTGGTAACAAACTCTACCTTGCTTTTATAGTCAAACACAACTATTACAATGGAACGTAACTGGAACAAAACTTGAAAGGACTAGCTCGCTCACACGCAACCCAAGTGATCCAACAAAACAACCACCTCTTGAATTCCTCACTGAAGAATTCCCTCCTTAAAAGCTGAAGCTCCACTTAACACAACACAACATACTTGCCTCAACTAACTTGACATAACGGGCCAACAGTCATATACGAACCTCGAACCTCAGGGTTAGGTGCAACTAAGCGACAACGGCTTTCTTGGACTTAACAAGTTGAGATGCATCCTAAATACAACCACCATCTTCAAATGGAACGGAAGGACTTCCAAGCTAAACGGTTCAACCATCTTACTGCAACAACAAGAAGTTTCTCAACTCCACAACTTTCACTTACTCGGTAGAGCAACCAAACTACGGCTTAACTGTCACAACTCGAATCCCTTGGAAGGTAAAGGATTTCCAACGCTCGCCACTACGATACGACTCCTGCCAAACGGAAACAACCGTGGCATGCACGACTTTACTAAACACTCGCTACGCTTGAACAAAGTGACAAACCCTTAAGGCGAACCTTTAAGTCTAACATCTTTCTTGAGAACTGCACTCGACAACTGTCAAGAATTGGGTCAACCACTGGTTCCACAACAAGAACGCAACTCAAAGCAAACACAGTCTTTTAAACACCATCACCTCCAGGCTAACTTTCAAACAACCCCCGAAAACAACGGTTTCGGGTAAGACTTAACACCCTTGCACATTTCCTTTAGAACAACCTTGGTCTTGACCAAGCTCCACCTGTCTTAGGACTCCAAACGGGCTCAAGAACACTTCAAGGTCAAACTGCTCAAACTTTCTTACCAGTTTAATAGAACAATAGGCAACACGCTCCTTTAGTATTATCACGAACTACAGTCCCACCTCATCTTTTCTAGGGACGAGTCTAACCATAACCTCTTAACCACGCCAGTCAACGATTGCGTGTCTTTTTGTAGACCACTCAACAAACAACATTAAAAGGGCTCTCAACCTGACAGACAACCTTACCAGCCGGAGCCAAGTCTAATGACAACTTTTGCATGAGGCAAGAAAACTAACATTAACTGTCACCCCTCCACGACCCCTAGCTAAAGGCACTCTT
>JBBMEF010067107.1:0-10995 GCA_037832685.1 Sicyos baderoa | reverse complement strand
CTTAGCGATGTTCATTATTGTTATTCCGCTTTTAAGTCATGCATGTAGTAAAGGCCTGGTTTAGGACCGTTATTTTGGTCGGGTCTTTACAAGTTGCCTCATTGATCCTATGAAAGTTCGGTTTGTCTTCCAGCTGTTGCACTTGTCGTGCTCGTTGTTACATCTGTTCAGGTGGCCAAGAGATCAAGTTAAGTTGTAGTCGGATGACTACAAACGGAAGGTTGTTCGAGGAGGGAGAGCGAATCTCATACCTCTGAGTTTTCACCACTGGCAAAAAGAGAAATTGGAAAAGTGTTAAGGGCCACTTGTGGGGTGGTTGGCAACCAAGTGTAGATGTTCTTGTTGTGGCCAGGTGGGCCATCCTGTTAAGTGATACAGACAGTTAGTTTCGTGACGAGTGGGACTCGAGTAAAGTTTAGCACTACGGTGCTAGTTTAGCCTTTGGAAAAGTAGTCGTGGTGCAGGTTGCTAATGTTGATTGTACCTTGTAAGGTTGAGTTGTCCATTGTTGTTGGTGCCTTGTTGTGAAGTGAGCTCGTGTAAGTTGGAACCCTTGAGGTTCAGTTGTTGTTTGAGACTCTGTCATGAGTCAAGAGGCAATTTCCTGAAGAAAGTATCTGTTGAGTTTGATTAGAAGTTGTACGCGGTTTGTGAGCAGTTCGTCCGTGGGAATAATGGTTGGACGCCTAGTAAGGGTCATTGAGGAGGAGACTGTGGTCATACCTCCTGAGAAGTTAAGACTTCAGTTTGTTGTCAAAACCAGAAAAAGTGCCTTTAGCCAGTAATCGTAGAGGCTTGGTGTTTGATGTTTAGTTTGCTTGTCCACAGGCGAAGTTGTTCGTTTGAGCTTGACTCTGGCTAGTAAGAGTGTTTTGATTGCTTGTAAAGCTCAAATGATGCTGATTAAAGAGTGGTTGAAGGAAAAAGCGCGCCATCGTTGCTGGCTTGTCAAGAGGGTTGTGGAAAGATTTGTTCTAGGTAAAGCTAGGAAGTGGCTGATGCTTTGAGAAGGAGGACAACACGTTCTGCAGCGTTTGCAGTCTCGCGTGCCCTATATTTAGAAGTTGGGGCTAGCCAGCTTAGTGGTGTTGCCGAAGAAGCATGTTGCTTGTTCGTTCGATTGAGTGTTAGACCGTCCCCACGGCTTTGTGTGTTGAGGTTCATCAGAAGGACCCTAAGCTTGTTTTGTTAATGCTAAAGCTCAGTTAGACCCAGACAGTAAGTTTTGAGTCATTCGGTCTGAGTCTGGTAGAAAGTTTTGAGTAGCTTTGGTTTTAGTGAATCCCCATATTTAGTTTGGAGATGTAATCAAGTGGAGCTTGGACATGACCAAGGTTGTTTTAAAGAAGATGTGTAGGGGTGCTTTGTCTTACCCGAAGCTGTTGCTTTCTGGGGGTTGTTTGGAAGTTAGCTTGGAGATGCTCATGAAGCAAAAGTTGTGGTTGTCTTGGTTGCGTTCCTGTTGTGGAACCAAAGGGCGACCCAGTTCTCGACAGATGTTGAGTGCATTTCTTAAGAAGGAGGTTAGACTTAAAAGTTCGTTTTTGGGTTTGTCACTTTTTGCTCAAGCGCGATGGTTGCATAGTTGAGTTGTGTCTGCCATGTTGGTTTTATTGGCAGAAGCCGCAATGTAGTTGCTAGTGTTGGTGAGCTCTTTGCCTTCAAAGGAGTTCGTGTTGAGACAGTTCGTCTCGTAGCATGGTTGCATGACCAAGTAAGTGGAAGTTGTTGAGTTGAGTAACTCCTCGTTGTTGTTGTAAGTCGGATATATAGTCTGATTTTGAGTACTTTCGTTGTTCCGTTTGTAGTTGGTGGATGCGTCGAGGTTGTATAGTCGATCTTTAGTTTTGAAGAGTGGGAGTCCTTCCGTGTAGGTTGGTTCTTGGTCTTTGCTTCAAGAGGGTGCATTCCTACCTTTGGAGTTTAAGGAAGCTTGGTTGTTGAGTTGCGCTTGACCCTAAGGATTTGAGGTTTGTATTTGAGTAAAAGTCGTGTTCGACCAAGCTGTTTTAGGCAAGTACGTTGTTGTTGTGGTAAGTTGAGCTTGAGCCTAAAAGGAGGAAATTCTTCTAGTAAAGAATTTAAGGTGAGAGTTGTCTCGTTGGTTCGCTTTGGGTTGCGTCTGAGCGACCTAGTCCTTTCAAGTTTTGCTTTCAGCTGTGTTCCTCTGTGACAGTTGTGCTTGACCTTAAACCAAATATGAGTTGGTTGGCAAGAGTTTTCGTTCAACGTTCGGTTTGCCCTTGAGTTTTGTAACTCTTGAGGCTGTTGTGTTGTAACGGCCCAATTTTCAGAGTCCGACTTCAGGTTAGTTGGCCGTTAAACCCGTTAACAATTCTTAGTTAGGTTTAAAAATATTAATGAATTTAATATTTTATTCGTTATTAATTGCAGGGGATGTTCCATGTGATTTATGAGATTTGGTGGATTGGGTTGCAATTAAAATTAAATAGGAGTTTAATTTTGGTTCTTGGTGGGTTTAGAACCCAGAATGTCTTGCTTGGGGTTGGAGACGTTTAAAGAAAATAAAAAGAAATTAAAATGACTCCAACGGGTTTTGAAGGGGGGATTTTTAGTTGATTAAATGAGATTTAATTAATTAAAAATCAAGGTTGGGGTTTTTGAAGGAAAAACCATTGTTTTCACGTATTTTCACGTTTCCCAACAAGCCGTGGCCGTCAAGCTCTCGCGTTCTCTCTTGCTCCAACGTGAACGCCGATTCCCGAGGAAAGTTTGGTTGTTATCCATTGTTTCTTCGTCTTTTTCTTTGATTTTCGTGGTTGGTTTTCGCCGAGTTGGATTTATGTTTTGTTGTTAATCGATCTCCTTTGGTTCTTGTTCTTGCGATTGCGAAATCAACCAGCTGCAGCCCGGAATTTGAGAAACCACTAGCTTTCATGATCACCCTTGCTGCCCTTCACGAGCCACACCGCTGCTGCCTTCTTGGATCGCGATCGCCACAGCCGTTGTATTCAATTTGTTGCTCTGCGTCTGCACCAAACCGAACCAGCAACCGCGCCTGCAGCGAGCGGACCATAGCAGACCAGCCAGCCGCTTGACGTTCACCCAGTGCTGCTTTCAACGCGCCTTCGCCCCTGCGACACGCCTGACTGCACAGTTAGCGCACCAGCTCCCCCGATAGCCTGCGCCGGTCTGTCGTCGCCAGCACACCGTTCGTAGCAGCGAACCCGAGGGCCTGCATCGACTCACTTCTGCCGCGTCAGTATCCGAGCGCCAACCGCACGCCTGCTTCGCCTTTGCCAAGCCGCAACAGCTTCATTCTCCGATCCTTTGGGGTAACGTTTCGCTGTTCGTTCTTAACTCGCCGTAAGGGTTGTTCTTCATAGCTTAGATAATTAATTATTGCTTGTTAATTTATTATTCTTGCTAGGATCTTGTGTTTGATTGATTCGGTGACCTTGCAGCTCAAGATTACTTCCTGTGTGCGTTGTTTGTTCGCCTTCACATCCAGGTAAGGATCTCTTACCAGGGTTGTGTGGACCCTGCGATAACTGCTAATAGCCCGTTGTTGGCATGTCTTCTTGTTGATGTGTAGTGGATAGGCCTTTCTTGAATTATCTTGACTGGCATGTGTTGTTTTCTTTCGAGCATGTTAGTTTCCTAATAGAGTACCTTATCTGCTGGTCTTGATGTAGTGCCATGCTAGGTTGCTATTATGAGTTCTTATCCGTTAATGATCTGTTAGCATGTGCCTAAACTTAGAGCCCCGTTTAGGCTTAAAGCTCTGTTTAAGTGATGTATGTCGAGGGGGAGTGATGGATCATGTAGTTGTGCCGAGGTACAGATACCTCATTGTGCTGAGGTATAAATACCTCATTGTGTCGGGTTACAGATAACCTATTTGTGTTGAGCTACAAATAGCTCCTGGCCAGTGTACAAGTTACGGATAACTCTTAGGTTATGGAGCTACAGATAGCTTCTGTCCAGTGTGTTGAGTTACATATAACTCCTTTTATGTTGAGCTACAGATAGCTCGTGGCCACCAGGGGTTCGAATAACTCCTGTATGTTGAAATACAGATATCTCCTAGTTGTGCCGAGGTATAGATACCTCATAGTTGTGCCGAGGTACAGATACCTCATAGATGTGCTGAGATACAAATATCTCATAGGTGTAAGACTCTGTTGGGCAGATTAGTAAGACCATGAGTTGGCAATCCTCTTTGCCTTAGTAAGACCATGAGTTGGCAATCCTCTTCGCTTAGACTGTTTAGCTAAGGTTGATTAGTAAAGCCCGCCTAGTGTTTTCTTGCATGTACTTTCTGGCTAGATGATGTTTTTATCGTATTGTACCCCGGTTGGGGATTCTTACTGAGTGACTTGGGACAACGACTGGATGGCTAGTGGAGGCAGCTGGAGGATCATGTGGGATCGCTTCTCTGATTTAGATGTTTAATGTTTTTTAACTCTAAGCAATTTTCTCATTTCTTTATGAACTGGAATGCATGTAGACAGGGTGAAGAGCCCTGAGGTTGTTTTCCTTGAACGAATATTTGGATTCTGTTTTATGCATCTCTTATGAATTAAAGTGTTTTTCCTTTGGGACGGGTTTCTGATTGTTAAAATGAATGTCTTGTTTTAAGATTTTGAATTTATAGAATCTGGATGTTCTTCTTGCCCTTCATTTATTCGATTTAAAGACCTAGGTTTAGGACCCCTTACCGGGTCGGGTCTTTATAGTTGGTATCAGAGCTTAGAGTCATAGATTATGTAGACTGACTTACTGTGTAGGTCGTATTCCCCATGATCTCAGCGCTCCAACAACCGTCAGGTATGTCTGTAAGTTTAATGTTTTAAGCGTTAAGAATTATGAACTTTTTTTTGCATCTAGCACCTACATGTTTTATTTGTTGTAGAGCGGGAACGAGCAGTTTCTGACTCGTTGTTGGTTTGGGTGTAGATCGCCAGCATGCCGACTACTCGTAGAGGAAGAGGTAGTTTGAGACCAGCCAACCAGAGCTTGCGTATAGGTTCAGAGACAGCCGCGACATCATCCCAAGGGGAGGCAAATAATAGGCCGCCCGTAGCTCCAGTTTCAAACTCGCCTAGTGATGGCGTGAAGACGACTGTGCCTTTAGAGACAGCTCTCGGAGTGGAGTTTGCTGAGTCTATGAGATCACTGATGGTCAGCTTGCTGAGTGACCAGAGGGCTGAACAGAGAGCTGAGACCCAGGCCATGCTAGCGGCCCAGAGGGAAGAGACCCGTGATCAGATAGAGCAGCTAACCCGACTGGTTCAGCAGGGAGCCCCAACGCCCCAGGCACCGCCCGCTCCACGAGAGCAAGTTGTTGTTGAGCCTGTAGTGGCAGAGGGTGCCGAGGACTTGGGGAAGTGGCTGAAGGATTTTGTCAAGTGGAGACTGATAACTCCCTAACGCGAAGGGATATATATAGCGAAACATTGAGTAAGTTAGTGAAATTCATAAGTAATTCGTTAAAGTTCGCTCTAAACCAGACAAGTTCGCGAACTTCACAACCTTACGGTTTTCGGAGTAAGGAAGGTGTATTTTCCTATAATCTATTAGGATTATTTAACGTTGTTGTTTATGAGATGAAATAGTATTCACTGTAGAAAATTTCGCGAACGCGAACCAGGAGATTACATTCCAACTCAGGAGAGGCACGTGACAGACATCCGACCAAGGAAACACCAGAGCCACGAGTCGTGCAAGCAGATGAGAAAAGCGGGACGAAGTGGAGAACATGGAGCGAGAGAAGTGGACTCAACCTATTCCCTATTAAAGCAGACGCAGAAGATAAAGAAACTAAGGAAGAAATATAGAACTAAAACGATGCCGACGGAGAAAATCTGAGAGCGAGTGGAAAAGAGTTGAGAGATCAATCCATCGTACCTTAAGGAGACTTACCGTACATGAAGCCAACTTGACGCTTGGAGCTTGAAGTTGCTGGCAATTCAGTATTTATATTTGTTTCGCCATTTTATTGCTTTATTTACAGTTTTTCCTTTATTGCTTTCGTTACAGTTTTTTTCAATTTATTGCTTTATTTATCACTTTTCGCATATTTTAAATTCTATTATTTGATTCAAACGTTTACATTTATAAAGATCATTTATTTAATTCTGAGTTATTGTTATTATTAGCTTGTTTATTTAATTTCAATTCAGGATTAGCAAAGATAGTATTCGCTAAGTTAATTTGCAACGAAAGCTGTTTGCTGAATGTAAAAGTATAGGGAGAGAATTGAGAGATTCCGCTATTTAGCTTCGAGAGAAGTAAATATTTCTATACTTTAATCTAGGTATTTTGTAAACGAGAGTTTACAATTCGCATTCGCTTAGAGATAAGGTTTACTAGAATTTCAGTACAAATCAACGAACTTAAGATTCAAGAGAACTAAGTAAGTTGGCGTTAGTTGAAATTGTTAATTAATCTGCAAAAACTTTTATGCGAACTCCTACACCCGTTCTTACATTTTTTTACTCACTCAAAACCAACTTTTACCAAACTACTTGATCATATAACAATCTGACAAATTGTTATTTTCGCATTCGCACCAACTTACAAATATAAACGAAATAAATTATAATTCCCTGTGGAGAAGACTTGTTACTTACTTTAAAACTTGCTTCGACGAAAATGTATACTTGCATTAGCAATTTGCAATAGAGATACAATGATTTTCGCTAACCACGAACCACCTATTCAGCGAACAAAATTTTCGCACCGTTGCCGGGGAATTATTAATTTGTTTATTTTATTTGTGAGTTATCCATTGTTTCATTCACCTTATATTGTGTGACTTTTTCGCAGGAAAAGTAACTTTATATGCGTGGAACACCAATCGAGCCATTTGAACCTGAACCTGAAAGAGTTCTACGTCACAGAATCCACAAAAAAATCAAAGCACTGATGAATCGCGATAACATTGGTGACGTTGATGAAAATCCTCAACAAGTAAACCCCCCGAGAGGTTTACAAGTTGATAATCTAATGATGATGGCCAATAACAGGGACATAGCTGTCAGGACGTATGCAGAACCTGATGTCTCTGATTTACAAAAAGGAATGATAAGAACTGACATCGGAGCAAAGGCATTTGACTTTAAATTGATGATGAACACCATGTTACAACAGAAGGCACAATTTCATGGATTAGCGAATGAAGATCCTTATGTTCATTTGCATGAATTCATGGGAATATGTGACTCATATAAGATTCCAGACGTATGCCCTGATAAGTTTCGCTTGCATTTATTTCAACATTCTTTGCAAGGAAAAGCTAAAGAATGGCTGACAATAGTGGATAGAGTAGAGGATATTGAGTGGGAGGAACTGGCCAAAAGATTCTTACTCAAATATTTTCCCCCAAGGAAGTTGAAGAAACTTCGCGATGCCATTGTTAAATTCAACCAAGAGCCAGGCGAAACATTACCAGAAACGTGAGATCCTTTTAAGGGAGCCGTTCGCAAATGTCGAAATCATGGCATCCCATTTTGTATTCAACTAGAGTATTTCTACGGAGGTCTAGATGATGCATCACAAGATGTACTGGATGCATCGGCGAATTGAGCCTTATTATCCAAAACCTACAACCAAGCAACAGAAATAATAGAGCGGGTTGCTCTAAATAGAAGTCAATGGAAGAATGAAGGACGAATCGAGCAAAAATCAGCGAAAGAAGAAGATTCGACCATTCGACAAGAGCTAAAAGAAGTTCGCGCGTTATTGATGACGATGCGAAAGGAAAACAAAAACTCTTCACATACTCAAAATGTGAACATGATGCAAGAAGAGTTTTTCGAAACATGTGCTATGTGTGAAGACGCACATTGCTATGACGATTGCCCACACAAGACTGCATTGGTGAACTTCGTTAATGGACAATCAACGAACCGACAGAACAGTCCATTCTCCAACACTTACAACCCTACTTGGAGAAATCATCCAAATTTTTCATGGAGCAATCAGGAAACCTCAGTTTTCCCAGGTAAGATAACCTTTACAAAACCAGTTGGTTATTCGCAGAGTTTTAACAACGCGAACAATCAACCAGGTCAGAATTCTAACTTTCAAACTTATTCATATTCGCGGAACAATAACCAAGCATTTTCTAACAACTCTATGGAGAATATGTTGAAGGACTTTATGCAGACTCAGCAAGCCGTAGTGCGAAATCTAGAAATACAAATGGGGCAATTAGCTACGGAAGTATGACAAAGGCCAGTCGGACAACTACCTGCAGACACTGAGTCAACAAAAAGAGAAGGAAAGGAATAGGTACGCACGGTGATGGAAACGACAAGGTACACAGTATTTCGCAATTACGGTACACGTTTCCATTTGTAAATTACGCAAAAATTTCAATTATTTCCCTTTTCAGTATTTAAAATTTTCTTTTAAGTAGGAGTGCGCAAGTGCAATTCGCAATTTGCGAACTATTTAGGAACTTCAAATTCCAGAGTCTGAAAACGTCATTCGAAAATGCCATAATTTAGGAATTTTAATCATTAGAAAAGATTTCGTAGAGACACGTGTAGGGTAGGAGCAAAAAAATTAATGGTGGGATGCGAACGAGCGCCATTTTGGCGATTCAGTTTTCGATTTCTCGAAAATTGAATCAAAGGCTATAAAACCTATCGTCTTCTTCCCCAAAACCCTAACATTTAGATTTTCGAAATTCTTCTCCGATCAAATTTCCAGACTCTTCTTTCTCTCAAAATCTCGTCCATAACCATGTCATCTGAGAAATCAAACACCGGAAACTCAAAGAAGATTGTGAAGATCGGTTCACAATCGTCCCAAAACCCGAAACCTAAGCCACAACGGCTTAACAGTAAGGCAAAGGGAAAACAACCGGTGAGTTCTTCCATTCCAGAACCCACTGTGGCCGAATAAGTGGTGGCTGAGTTCTTAGAGCCCACTTAGGACAAGTTGGCTCAACAAATCAAAAGATTGGAAGCAAAGCTCAAAAGGAAGTAGCAGTTGGCGGAATCAAGGAATGATCGCAACAAACAGAGGAAACTCTTGGGACTTAAAGAAATTCCTGAGAAGCCCTCAAGATTAGAGGAAGCGAACAATGAGGAGTCGGAGGAGCGAATGACGACTTCGCAACAAGATCGCTTTCTGGGGCGATCTGAAGGTACGTGAGCCATGCTCGCTATCGATGCAGAGGTGGGCGAACCAAGACTAACAACACCCAAAACCAGCGAACCATCATCTCTGTTGGAACTTATAATTCCAGACAGTCTTGAACCTGAAAAGTTCGCTGTCAACATCTCTTCCCCCACCACAAACCCTTACTCACCTCAGAACCTTCGCTCTAACGAAGAGTTCACTGCGAACACGCCCGTACGCGATCCAAATCCACAAATCATTGGTTGGGAGTTAGCCATAATTCCAACTCCAACTCAGTCGGATATCCGATTGAGTGCTGAATTAAACGAGGGGATGAAGTTCGTAAGAAATAACGAGGACTTGCAAGAGTCCGTTGATTAGCAGTTGGGGGAAAGTACTGCGAATTCTACCCAAACTGCAAATCCAATCTCCGAACCTCAATCAACACCAACTCAAACTTCTCAACCAATTCGCAAAGAAACAAACCCCCCACGACCTAGGAAAAAGCAGGGAGTTCGCAAAACCAACCAACTTTCACAAAAGGAACTGCGAATGTTGGACGCAAAGCGCGCAATCATCAATGCGCAGATGGCCAAGGTCACAAAGAAACCTGTGTTGCAAGAACAAGGTTTGACAGAAGATTTGTCCATCTACCCTTCCTCCATCCGTTTCGAAATCGAGCAACGAAGTTGGGGGCAATTCTGTATTATCTGGGAAGAGGCCCAGATTGAAGGAGTGTTGAAATTCAAGGGCATGGAACAAGATGTATGGTTTAGAAGATGTCGAGTCGGATTATGACATCTTAAAGGCCACATGCACCAATGAGGATAGAGACGACTGCATCCAAACCATTTGTCACGAAGGTGCGAAATGGGATGAAGGGCTGAAGGCCAAAAGAATAATCGCAAGCGATCTGACAAATGAAGCGAAATTCTAGGCTTCTTTTGTTCGCACTTGCCTGATGCCAACAACGCACGAAACTACTCTGACAGTTCCTCGTGCCTTGTTAATCTACTGCATCATGGCCGGCCACTCCATTAACATTGGTAGAATCATCGAAGATGAGATTTACCAATGGGCTGGAGGTGGCAAGAAAGCTTGTCGCGACATTTTTTTGCATGCCATTTCCATGTTGTGAACAACTCAAGGCATTCGGCAAACTCCAAATGACACGAAATTGCCCAAAAAGAGGAACCTCTTACCTCATAAACAAAAATCTGCTCCATCTAAGCCAACTCCTACGTAACCAACTCCAACTCCACTTCACACTCAAGTAAATCCTTCAACGAACCAAGCTTCAATTTCTTCGCACTCCGACGAAATACTGGCAGAACAACGAGATATCAAAGCTCGTCAAATTGCCTTCTATAACTATTTCTAAGAGCGCGATAGAGTTGAACAATCTTTTTTTAATATGATAGAAGGCGGCCCGACATTTCCCCCATTCCTTAGTTGGGTATTTGTAAAGACCCAACCCAAAATATAGTCCTAAATCTAGGCCTTTACTTAATGCATGTCTTAAAGCGGAAAGAAATAATTAAAAGTAACAGCTGGATTCATATTCAAACAGATAAAAATTAAAACATTCGAATATAACGCCTTGGAACGTGTCCTTGTCTCCAAGCTACCTGTTCCAAGAAATACTTTTCAAACAATTCCCTGGCCAGAGACATTCCAGTTTAAAAGGAAAACATGCTTTATTCAAGTTCATAAAAGAATCCAGAAATTATCTTTAAATAGCCTAAGGGCTCCGTGCCCTATCTACATGCAATGAAACAGTTCTTATTTAAAATGACTCAGAGTTATAAAAATATAAAGAACGTCCAGAAGCCTATCCCATGATCTTTCCTCCGCCCGTCCAGCCATCAGCGTTGCTGCTCCTGATTACCTGTGGAACCA
>JBBMEF010067086.1:0-10997 GCA_037832685.1 Sicyos baderoa | reverse complement strand
TGGTTGTCATCACTTATATACCCATGATCTTCCCCTCTTCTAACCAATGTGGGATACTTTGTTTGCATCCCAACACTACTCTTAATTAATAATATGAGATCCAAATATCGATTTTCAGATTCGAACTCTTGACCAAGATATTGAACTGAATTACCACCAAACAATAAAATTATTAGACCACTAATATGTTGTTTGATGTCAGGGACAAAAGGTTGAGAGTGCAAAATATTGGGACTCTTATGGGATAATGGCTTCAGTTTGGAAGTTTCACAAGCAAGACAATGACGAGCAGCTTTCTTAAAGTCTCTGAAAATCCGTTGGGTCTGAAAATGTGTTTTATCATAAATATGCCTACCAATTAATAATTAAATGGATAAGTGGCGCAATAATTTTATTGTTTAATTATAAATTAATTCAATACCATCGTAATATGTACGAGCTTTGGAATTGGTATTAATATATCTACATCTTACTTATATTTTTAGGAATTAATCTAAAATTTGGAAAAAAAAAATGTCGTACTCAAAAGGCATTCACATCCTTTCTCAAGTAAAGATGGGTACATATTAAGAAATTTGAGTAAAAATAATCTTAAATTTTAAAAACAAAAGAATAAAAAATCAAATGGTTATCAAACGAGACCTTAAATTTGAATGAATTTGAAATTTAAACGGAATTGATAAGTCAACGAGAGAAATAATAGCCCAACGACATCAATATATGTTCATGATATCAGAAAGTCATCGATTCAAATCCCTCATCTCAAACTAAAAACCAAAAGAATTGAAAAATTAGGTTTAAAATTTAAGAAAAATGGCCCGGCCTTTTGTGTGGGCAGTTTGGATAAGAATTTGTAGGAGTGATTAGAATGAGAAATTATTTTGAATTATTGAAAACTCGAATTTATACAATAATTTGTTTGGATAGAATTCTTTGCGTGGAGTTATATGCAATAATTCGTTTGGACGAGGATTTTGGTGGATGAATCGTAGAAAAAATTAGAGATTCTGGAAGAGTTGTATTTTGAATGATTTAAAAATGAGAGGTTATTTTGAATGGTTAGGATGAGTAATTAAATATGAACGATTATAATAGTTTTTTTTATAAAGATTTTTTAATTTTAATTTAATTGTAATAATTCATTTCTAATAGTTCCTTGAAAATCGCAAAACAAGCAACCCATTGGTAATTTGTAGTTATTTAATTGTTGTTTTAATGATCATATTATAATTGGAGATTAATTATGGACCTGGTACTTTGTGGTTATTTTTAAAGGTAAATTCGAATTTGGAAAGAAGAATGGAAATCTATCGACATTTTGATGACGTGGAGGAAACTTCCACTTGAGCTAACGTGGACACCTTATGTTCCCCTGCATTTTCCACGTGATTTGGTGCTCCAATTCCCGTTATTAGAGGCTATATATATATATAAAATAATAATAATAATAATAAATGAAGAAATATTTAAGGCTCAGTTTGACTTGTCAAAAAAAGAAAAAAAAGAGAAAGGTTTGAATGAATAATTAGGATGAATGAATACTTATTGGTTGGAATCTCCATTTTTTAATATTGTTATATAAAAAATAAAAAATATTATATTTGAATTAGTGGTGACATAAAATTAGAGAGGTTCATTTTTTCGACGAGACCTTACCTTGTCATGAATTTCTATTTAGGCGAAAAAAATTCTCCGTGAACTAAAGGGTGTCGGAAATAAGTAATAGATTCAGCATCTTTGATCTCTCCCATGTTTGCATCTTTTCATTTATTTTATTTTTAAAAATTATATTTTTTCTTTTTATTTATTTTTACTAATTTAATTTTTAGAAACTTTTTTTGTAAGAATATTATTTAAATAAATATTTTTCTTTAATAATTAACTATCAATAAATCGCCAAAAGTAGGTTCGATCCCTCTCCCCCCAAATATTATTATATAAAAAAAAAACTATCAATAAATCAATACATAAATATATCCATAATCAAGAATTAAAAAAAAATGAATATTCTCACTTTTAACTGCATTAGAACTTAAAAATAGTTTGTTTAAATTTGAAGAATAAAAGAAAAAGTGGGAAACTTTTGTACACGTGAATATATAGAGAAATCTTGCAATGTGATTATGTGACATCAATACAATAACATAAATATATCTTTAATTATTTTATTTTGTATAGCAAATTGTAGGGCTCCCTTGTGTAGGGAAATTCATTATCCACATCCCCATCAAGTAAATAAAATGACGAAAATAACCCTAATAAGATTAAATAGAAAAAGGAGGTACAATTTTGGTACAAAACTCTTTGATTTCGCCTATAGTTAAACTAAATTAGTATATTCACACCCACCCCGTATATGAGGAATATTTGTATGCTGTTCGGGCAGCATGCCGTCATTGATGTGGCATTATCTGATTCATTAATTTTATTTTCAATTTTAATAAATAATTTGTTTTTTTTTAAAAAAAAAAAATGTGTGGTTCAGATTTTATCAAATAGAGGGCTTCATGCTGCCTGGACAACATGCAAATATTCCTCTCCGTATATTTATTCAAAGTTGTCAAATAGCATAATCGAAAGGTCGGTTGTTTAGCAGTTTCATTATTTTGTGAAATGTAATTCAGGTCACGGTTCAATCCTTGAAATCGATATTGATCGTATTATCGGTCCCCGACAGTTGGGGGCAGTAAAGCCATTTGGATTTTGGATTAGGGGGAAACAGGTACGGACCGGGACGGTCCCCTTCTTCCCGTTTCGTGCTTCCTCAGCTATAAATACCAGCTGTTGAATATCGTTATTCTTTTTCCTTCATTTTTTTTTACTTTTCCGGCGATCTTCAAGTTTCTTCGTTACCGGCGAGCATTTTCTGGCGAAATCTCAGCCGTTCACTTTCATTTCTTCTCTCTCAGGTATCGTCTCTTTCCTCTCTCTATCTCTCTTTGTTTCATGTTTTGTTGTTGTTTGTTGTGGCTGATCCTTTGTGCAGCTTCAGATCTAAATGTTTTGACGCTGATGAATCGATGCCTGCTTTTGTTTGCTTCATCTCATTGAATGAGAGTTATCGCGTTTTTTTTTGGTTTTAATTCGTTGAATTTGTCTCTGTTTTACGTGATCGCGTTCCTGATCTGCTATATCATGTTTTGAATTTTTGCTCTGCTTTTATTCAGGATATTTTCTTCGGTATGTTCGTTGTTTTTTTTTTTGCTTATTTTACTGTATGATTTGCTTGTGATTTCTTATTTTTACTAGTTGTTTTTGCATATTAGAATGCTTATTTTTTGTTTAATTTTGTTCTTTTATCTTGTTGAACGGGTTAGGAAGGATTTGATATGTTGAATGTTAGAGAATTTAAGGTTTTGCTAATCAACACCATGGTCGGTTCGATGAAATCGGCATTTGGCTCTCATTTATTCAAGAGCAGTCCTATCCTCTATGTAGGATGTTTATATTTGAACCGAATGAGTTGGTGACGCTTGGTTATCTTGATTGGTGGTATACCATTTCAACTCTAAGATCACAGATTCGATCCGGGAAATTGGTATTTGACTCTCCTAATATTTGAGTGCCTCTATCTAAGGTTTGCTGGTCCCCTCTCCCCATTTGTACTAAAATAAAAGAAGAAGTTTTGCCTAATCAACTTGCTAGTAATTAATGAGCGTTTCCTAAATCTTTCAGCTTTGCATCGATGGTTGCGGACGAAATCTACTTGCCTTTTCGTTTCCTTATTTGATTCACGGGTTTTTTATGTTAAAACCTTCGAGCATTTTTGTCCGTGCAGCATAGAATACTGTTTCCCCTTTTTTCTGGACCATCGACATTACGTTTTAAACTAAAAGATTGAGGGATTTTCCTTTGGTTCTTTTAAAATTTTGTGCACTGCGAACGGTTGTGGTTAATTATTGGCTTATTGTTGCTCAGTGATGTAAATCTCTGTTCGTAAGCAGATATTTCTTCATTGGATCATTTAGAGGAAAAAGGAAATGGATGGGTTGGGACTTCGACATGTGAGCTCGCATTGCTCGATATCTGAGATGGATGATTATGATCTTTCTCGGCATTTTAACAAGCCAAAGCTCAATATTGAGAGGCAAAGATCATTTGATGAGAGGTCTCTCAGTGAGCTGCCGGTCAGCCTTGCTCGTGGAGGGTTGGACAACTTTGAGAGTTCGTATTCACCTTGTGCAAGGTCCGGATTAGATACCCCTGCTTCATCTACCAGAACCTCATTTGATCCCCACCCAATGATTGCTGAAGCTTGGGATGCTTTGCGGAGATCCTTAGTGCATTTCCGGGGCCAACCCGTTGGAACTATTGCAGCGTACGACCATGCCTCAGAGGAAGTCTTGAATTATGATCAGGTAAAGATATTCCATTTGAACAATTATGAACAACTTATATCATAGATCCTTAGTAATTTTTTTTTTCCGTTGAGAGGGTTCAAATTAAAGGTCAGACTACTTATGGGGTTAATAGGAGGCAGCAAAAAATGCATTGAAAACTACCTCGAAAGTTCGGTTTTCTTGGATATTTACCATTTATGAAAAGTACTGTTAAAGACAACCTGATGAAAGTCGGTTAAATAATATAATCAGAGACCCTAACACAATTTCTTACCCCGATTGGTCATGTATTTGATAACTGATGAGAAATAATTGTATACTAGTAACAACTTTAACGAAAGCTGAAGCAAGAGATTGTTTCAACGCAAGGAATCAAATTTTCAATGGTCTTTTTTAAGCCCTTATTTGACTATTAGGCCAATTCATGATGGTTGTAATTACATTTATCAATGAAATTGTTTCTTATTCAAAAAAGTATATTGTTTTTCTCTCAGGTGTTTGTTCGGGATTTTGTCCCCAGTGCTTTGGCTTTTCTGATGAATGGGGAGCCGGATATAGTTAAGAACTTCCTGTTAAAGACTCTCCAGCTTCAGGGATGGGAAAAAAGAGTAGACAGATTCAAGCTTGGGGAAGGTGCAATGCCAGCTAGCTTTAAGGTTCTTCATGATCCTGTTAGAAAAACAGATACCATTGCTGCTGATTTTGGAGAAAGTGCGATAGGAAGAGTTGCTCCGGTCGACTCTGGATTCTGGTGGATTATTCTGCTCCGCGCATATACAAAGTCAACTGGTGATCTATCTCTGGCTGAAACACCAGAGTGTCAGAAGGGAATGAGACTTATTTTAACTTTATGTCTGTCAGAGGGGTTTGATACATTCCCAACTCTACTTTGTGCTGATGGATGCTCTATGATTGATCGAAGAATGGTAAAATTTCTTTGACCTTTTGCTTTATGAAGTTACTTTTACCTGTTTTTCATCTCATCATGCAAGATAGATAATTTTTATTCTTAGGCAACTCTAAATGCGTTGGTATTTTGAGAAGAAACAAAGTATTCAACCGCATCATGCAAGATTTTCTTCGGAATAAAAAAGAATATTTTAATAATTTGATGCAGACTTACAAAGGGTGCGTCTGTGTTTTCCCTGCTTTGTATTCAATCTATAAATGATATTTTGACTAATTGATCTATGAAAATTTTGTTCCAAAAAACGTTTTGATAATTATAAAACAAAGAAGGAAATGCTAAGACATCCTCCTCAAATAACCAAACAAAGCTTGGTCCACTACTAGCTTGGTGGTGTGTTAGGCTGAAGAAATTCTTGCTTGTCCATGATCCAAAACGATTGGAAAGCTAATTTTCTTTAGCTTTTTGTTGGTGGTGGTTTTCTCCTCATCTGCCCCATGAGTCCATGACAGACACTCTTATGTTCGTTTGTTTTTACTCCCCAATCTGCTTAGAATTGCCTGTGCATTGTGTACAAATTGCAGTCCATTTGGTTTTCTGGAAATATATTTTTTTTAATTTTTAATTTTTGTATACATTGGGACTTGGGGGACTTGATGCATTGATCTCGTCGTTGTTAGTACTTAGTACATTCAGTATGCCAGTTGAGCTATGCTCACTTAGTGTGTACATTTATGTAGCCTCTTTATATAATTGAGAAGCGTCCAAAAGTTGCTGTGATGACTGATGTGACCTCTCATCACTCTTTTTGAAATGCATAATTTCATCGCATAGCTAAAATATCAAACTGTTAGGAACCTTATGTGATTTTATTTTCATATGTTAAAAAGAAACAGATAACCTTTTCATTTACTGCATATTTTGTCTTCCGATGCCTCGAAGATGTTCAGATTTAGGGAAACTTACAAGATTAGTCAAATTCAGAAAATTATTTACAAATATGGTAACTTTAAAAAAATTAGCAACCATAATCATTGACATTTATAGTAATATTGTATTAATCATACATAATACTGTATTAATGAGTATTTATAATACAATATTAAAATTTATTAATGATTATGGATGCAAATATTTTAAACTTTGCCTACATTTGTAATTATTTCTTAAGAATAATCTATCTAATATAATTTTTCTCAAATTTATAGAACATCACAAGTTTTTTCTCATGTTTCTGAGAAATATTTACCTTGTCAATATATTATAACTTGACATTTTTTCTCCAGGGTATATATGGTTATCCTATTGAAATTCAGGCTCTTTTCTTTATGGCCTTGAGATGTGCTCTGGGTATGCTGAAACATGATGCTGAAGGAAAAGAATGCATAGAGCGGACCGTGAAGCGTTTGCACGCCTTAAGTTATCACATGAGGAGTTATTTCTGGCTCGACTTCCAGCAACTAAATGACATCTACCGTTATAAAACTGAAGAATATTCACATACAGCTGTAAATAAGTTCAATGTCATCCCCGATTCGATCCCAGAATGGGTGTTTGACTTTATGCCGACGCGAGGTGGGTACTTTGTTGGTAACGTTAGTCCTGCAAGAATGGACTTTAGATGGTTTGCATTAGGTAATTGTGTTGCAATTCTATCATCTCTTGCCACCCCTGAGCAATCAATGGCTATTATGGATCTGATTGAATCACGCTGGGAAGAGCTGGTTGGAGAAATGCCTTTGAAAATAGCATATCCTGCCATTGAAAGCCACGAGTGGCGAATTATTACTGGTTGTGATCCTAAGAATACCATGTGGAGTTACCATAATGGTGGATCTTGGCCAGGTTTGTTTATTCACTCATATGTCTCTTCAAGTTACATGAAATTTTATACTAATATTTATACTTCATGCCATGAGAAAGTCTTCAATAACAGCTTGACAAGTTTTCTTTATGATAAACCAAGCTTTCATCGATATAAAAGGAAAGAATACGAAAAAGGCATACAATAAGATATACCAAAACTAACTGTAATACTAGCTGTAGTAGTGAAAGCGAACTGTTGCTGATATTGTTGACTTGTAAAAAGAGCAGGCATTAATGTCTTTCTGCAGCCAATCGTAAATTTTATTAATGATATCGCTGTTCTAAACATCAAGAATGGCATTATTAGGAACTACCTTTTTTTTTCTTAACCATTATGGAGTGTTCTAGTGGTCAAGAGGGCCTTGAAAAACGATAACCCAAAAGGCCTCGCACCAGTAAAAATGTTTACCCTCCCTTATAAATCCAATAACCTACCCCTTATCCAACCAATATGGGACTACATTCTTTTGTTTGTATTCCCATTTCTGAAGCATTTCCCATTGAAGCACTTTTAGAAACACTCTACAATGGAGTACACAACATATTCAAAAGCACTCCACTAGAGTGCATACCCGAGAATTCTTTTGGTATGGCTAAGTCTGGAGCAACACTCTGATACCACTTGTTAAGAGACGAGACGACATCACTAGATGGCTTAGCAGCTCATTCTAGCATATCAACAACGTAAGATACATATGGACATTTCCATCTCTCACTACTGTCGATTCGGGAGCCATGGGAGTTCGAATTGTCATTAACCCTACATTGGGCAGTGCAGTAAAAGATTGGAGCTCGGTCGTTAATCTTATTGCTTGCCTAGTTTTATAATTTTATTTTTATTGATATCTTCCTCCTTGCTCTGGTTGCAGTGCTACTGTGGCTGCTAACAGCTGCTTGCATTAAAACGGGACGACCACAGATTGCAAGAAAAGCCATCGAGCTCGCGGAGAGTCGTTTGCTAAAGGATAGTTGGCCGGAATACTATGATGGAAAGTTAGGAAGATTTGTAGGAAAACAAGCGAGGAAGTACCAGACGTGGTCTATAGCGGGATACTTAGTTGCAAAGATGATGTTGGAAGATCCATCAAACTTGGGAATGATTTCACTTGAAGAAGACAAGCAAACGAAACCATTGATCAAGAGATCATCATCATGGACCTGCTGAAAATAGAGAGGCCAAAACAGAGAAAAAGGATGAAGACGATCGAGGTATCGAAGTCGAGCCGAGTTGTTTCGTTTTCCATTGTAACACTATTCTTTTTACAGGTTGGAATCTTGGATGTGTACCATAGGGGCATCATCATCTCCATCATCAAATCTGCAGAGACTTGGCTTGAAAAAAGGTAGTGTGTGTGTAGCACACAATTATGCAAAATAGTATTCTGTTGAGATTTCCTCAGCTAGGCTAAGGGATACACTTTTTCATTTTTAATTTATGGACTTTTGGGATTTTCTGTCCCATTCTGTGAACTTCATTAATAAGTGGCCATTCTTGTTCAGTTATCCTCTTTTTCACTCTTTTAATTAATTATATATATATATATATATATATATATATTTTACTCTACACTCTTACGTGTAGGATCAGTGTCTTAAAAAAGCTAAAGGTGGGTTAGATGATATCAATTTCTCTCACGAGCTAGGTCCTATGTTACATGCTTAGCCAGAAATCTCTAATTAGGTAGAATAGGAGAGTGAGTGGAGATGAAAAATTCTCCGACAAAAATGTATATAGATGACATAAGTTGAACCAATGTGATATTATGAGTGACACACTTGACACACGTTTAGATAGTAATAACAAAAAAAAAAAAAAAAAAAAGGAGGAACGTATTTACCTTATTTCTATTAAGGTACAATAAATAAATAAATATATTTATTATTTATATTTATATTTATATTTTGTATTACTAGAAACTAAAAAATATATAAAAAATACTCAAGTAGTTTCACCAGACCCATTCATGTGAATGCTTGGTCTCTTACTGTAGTCCATGTGTAATAAGCTTTCAAGGTTTTCTTTCATTGCTTATAACTGATATGAAGTGAAATAAGTGGTCACCTACCTAAAATTTAATTTTTTACGAATTTTTTTGATAATTTAAATATTTGTAGGACTAGACGGAATGTCTGATGACATTAGTTAAAGTGCGCGAAAGCTAGCCTGAAGTTACCTATATAAAAAAAAAGATATGAAAAGAAATGAGTGTAATGAAACAAACATGAACTTGAAGAAAAATAACTAAATACAAGAGAGTGTAATAAGCTTTCAAGGTTTTTACTTTAGCATTTATCTCTCCATTAGTTAAAACCGGTTTCCTTTTTTTTTTTTCTTTTTTTTTTTCTTTTTTTTTTTTTCTTTTTGTTTTTAAAAAGTAAAAATGTGTAACTCTAAGGTGCAAAATACTTACTCACCATTACCTAAGTATTGCTCTAATACACAAATCTATTCCTCTATAATAAAGCTCGAGAAAATTACATAAAATAGTTCAGTCAAAATCAACATGTTCCCAAAATAATTCGGTCCCCTCCATCTTCATTTCGTGACTCACTACAACTCAAATTCTGGCAATATCGCTTAAGTTTCTAATCTATGGATTAAAACAAGCATCGAGATCTTGAAATATTAGATTTGATAATGCAATCAAATCCTGACTTTGAGTTGAATGTTGATGAAAGTTGTGTAAACAAGAATATCTTCAAGAACAATGTAGCTTAATTTTCTCATATTGTATTTAGATGATACCCTACTTATTGAGAATGATAATGATGTAGAATTTCTCAATGATATCAATAAATGGTTGGCTAATCAAATTCCAAATGAAATATTGGGTGAAGCACAATTTATATAATTAGGGATCTAGATTATTAGAGACCATAAAAATAAAATGACTTCCTTGTCCTAAAAAATCTTATATTTAAAAAATACTTGCCAAATATTAGATGAACTATTTCAAAAGGGGAATTCACCTTTCGCACATAGAATCACTTTGTGTAAGAAATAATGTCCTAAGACGCATTCTCTATACATTAGAAGTAGAGAGTACGCTAAATTGCATACAAAGTCTGCCATATGTTATGCACTTGACATTATTAGCATATTAATCAAATCTAAGATATGATCAATAAACCTTCCACGTTAGAAAGTTATAAATATAACTAAGACTCGAACGTGTAACCATAGTATTGAAATTGATTAACACCAATCAAGATAACCAATCACACCACACACCTTTACATTTATTTTGATTTGAATGGGATCCAAATTATAAGTAGTAAATAAATATTAAAGCATAACTTTTTTTTTTTGTTTAAATGAGTTTTAAATAAAAACCTAAGATAAATCGTTTAAATATTAGATTTTTAAAAGATTTATATCATTTATGAAAAAGATGGTCATAAACTCTATAAATAAAAAACAGATGCCCACTTTTATCAAAAAATAAATAAATAATCAATTAATGTTTATTTATGTGACTCAATTTGTGCTACATTTTATTTTATTAAACGCAAAAAAAGTAATAAAATAAAATAAAAAATAGAATATATCTTATATTGGACAACTGGGTGAGCATTAAATTAAATTTAAAGTCATGTCTTGACTTAAAATCATTTCATAAATACATCAGAAACTTAATCAAATCTAGAAAATATAAATAATATAAATACAATCACTTTTTAAGTATCAAACATAATCATTGATATTAATAAGGGAATTTATGCTGTATAGCAATTTTCCTACCATGCATTAAAATTATAGCAATTTTTAAAAATATTGCAAATATATCAACTTTTTTTGATGGAGTTTATCAAACATTATTGATGGAGTCTATCAGATATTATTGATGGAGTACATTATTGATGGAGTCTATCAGTCACTATTG
>JBBMEF010067075.1:0-10997 GCA_037832685.1 Sicyos baderoa | reverse complement strand
CTTACAAGTTATGTTCAAATTTTTAATTCATGCAAAGTTAGTAAAGACCTAGGTTTAGGTCCTCTAGGAGGGCGGGTTTTTACATACATGAATACAACTTAGTAATCTCAACTAGCACTTTTTTTCGAGAGGCTCTTCATGCATTTACCTAATTCATCAGAGTGCTCATGGTTAAACAACTCTAACAGACAACTCAAGGAAAATTGTACTCACGACACTAGTCCAGATGAGCCATCAACTTAGAACCTACTGCGTGTACACATACACCACATGTTGTTGTAAACTAGTCAGGTGTACTACACAGTCTGTCTTAGTTCACGTCTACATGTCTAACTAAAGAAGAGTGCACATTGAACAAAGCTATTGGAGGCCCTTGCCAATAACTGTTAGCTCGTCCGCACCCATCGCATGTAGCTAAAGACTTTCCTAGAGTAGGCTAACACTATGATCAGGGTCGGGCTCTCTACATGCTACAAGATATGTATCATCGAGTGTGGCATGTTACTTTGCATCTTCAGTTGTTGGGGGTGGCATGATCCATCACATCTTCAACTAATGAACGCGGCATAAACATCACATCTTCTACAACCTCTAGATGATGAAACTTAATACTACATGCTCAGTCTTAGTAGATCAATATATGCTCATTATCAATATGATCATCCTAGAAGGATATTATTCCAACATAGATATTAGGACTGACTCACATGCTAGCATCCAAGAACATATACACGTGCCATCCCATAATCATGCATACATCACACAATAGGAAATAAACAAGACTCCTTAGAATTCTACACGCCAATACCCTATAATAAAAACATGCATCACAAAACAATAATCACAAACACACACACATATATATCGACATACAAGTAATACTAGCAGTGTACATAGTCCACACAATTCGAGATAAGGAGACCTTACCTGATCTGTTTTTAGTTCAAATTGGATAGGAGACTATAAACACTATATAGAAGATACTAATACTCACAAATAAGATGGTAATCAAATATTGATTTTCAAGATCGAACTCATGATCATGGAGTTGAATTGAATTTAAACCAATCAACCAAGTCAAACGATTTGCTAGGGGTGTACATGGTGTGGATTGGGTTAGGAGAATTTTTTACACCAACCCAAATTTTTGGGTTAGTCAATTCGTCAACCCATCCAACCCTATGTATTAAAGCAATCAACTCTAACCTTTATATTTTCAATTTGTCTGGGTTGGGTTGGGTTCTTTGGTTATATTGATTTCATTTTCCCCTCTTAAACTAAAACTCATAGCCCAAAAATTATGTAAAAAAATGAATACTTAAACCTAAGAACTAACCCAACCTAACGAAAATGATAAAATCATAATCCAACCTACCACAATCCTTATGATTTGAGTTTTGTAGTCCGGACACTAACGTTTTTCATTTTATGAAATAACAAGCACAATAATACATGGTGAGGAATACCTCTAGAGACAATTTGCAAAATAGATGAGGAATCAATTTTTTTTATTGCTTCTAATTCTGAAATACGAAAGAAAACTAACCTGCAAGTTCTGTGAAATCTTGCCGAAGTAATAAACTTAAGATGAGATCTTCTAATTGCTTGTAATTCATTGACAACGACCTTCATGGATGTTCTCTCGCTAGATATTGCTGAAGAACAGGCCAAGCCAACTTTCATTAATGAGACTAAACATTCTTCCTTCCATTTGGGCAGAACTTTCGTTCGATCTTGCTCGTTCATTATCGCCATTTCTTCTATCATGTTTTCATTCTCTTCTTCTTCTTCTTGGCGTGTTTCTTCAGATATAAGAGAATGGTCAACAATGCTCAATAATGCACCCTCATGAAGCGCCATTGCGATAAACTTATGAATATCCACTCCATTAACAAATGTTTCGTCGGTCGGTCTTTTTCCAATGATCATCTCCAATAACAGTATTCCATAGCTGAATATGTCTCCTTCAATGGAAATTCTCCCACCAGTGCCATACTCTACAATTGATCATTCATGAATATACAACCAAAAAGTAGAGATATCAATAATTGCTAGTTAAAAATGATAGAGAAGTACCTGGAGGGATATATCCGATAGAACCTTTAAGTGCAACAGACATAGTTTGGCTGAAATCGGTTGGATTAGATCCTTCCAAGATGAATCTAGCTAACCCGAAATCTCCGACGTGGGCTAGCGTATCATCGTCAAGCAAAACATTGCTAGGCTTTAGATCACAATGAACAATTGGTGTTTCACAGTCATTATGAAGATAATCTAATGCACTTGCAATACCGATAGCGATGTCGAGTCTCTGAATAAAACTGAGCCTTCTCTGATTTGGACCATTATTTACAGAGTGGAGCCAAGCATCAAGGTTCCCATTGGACATGAAATCAAATACGAGAGTTTTGAATTCATTTCCTCGTGCATCGATACTAGAACAAGAAGTGATGATCTTCAAGAGATTTCGATGTCTTGTGCTCGCGAGAGCGTTGCACTCATGAATGAAACTCTTCGAAGCACCTTGTTGTTGAAGATTTAGAACCTTGATTGCAACAACTGAACCATCACTTGGAAGAATACCTTTATACACAGAACCAAAACTGCCTGAACCAATCAATGTTTCTTCAGAGAACCCATTAGTTGATTTACTCAGTTGTGAGAAAGAAATTTGTGGCAATACATTCTTTGAAGAAGAAGAAGGTGAAGCCTTATTCCTCGACTTCTTAAGCATAAAGCACAAAAAAATGATGCTCAAAAGGATAACAGCAAATGTGACCGTAGATACAATGGGGATTAGCACATTGGGTGGTCGAGACTTATGAAATGAATGTGTTTGATTGTAAGATAGATTGAGAGATTTGAGAAATGTAAAGCTGCAAAGAAACTGAGGAATTCTCCCTGACAAGTGGTTGCTAGAGAGATCTAGATATTCTAAGCCTTTTAGTGCTTCCAAATTTTGAGGAATTGTCCCCTCAAATTGGTTACCACTTAAACCCAAGTGAACCATTATAATACATTGGCCAAGACTGCTGGGAATAGTACCTGATAATTTGTTGTCTGATACATCCAAATATGCTAAATTAACTAATTGACCCACTTCATATGGTAAGCGGCCTTTAAGTGAGTTCTTGCTCAACTCCAAATATTTTGAAAGGGAAGAGAGACCAATAACTTCTTTTGGTATTGCACCACTTAGGTTATTACCACCTAAGATAAGAGATTGGAGCCTCTTACATTGTCCTAAGCTTGGTGGTATACTTCCCTCAAGTCTGTTATCATTCATGTAGAGCTCAAAAATTGATGAATAACATATGAACAAGCTCACTGCAATTACTTATATTTGCAGGAATCTCACCACTAAAGTTATTGAAGGACAAATTGAGATGACGCAGTTGCAGTAGCCGACCGAGCTCTTGAGGAATTGAGCCATGGAACCTGTTGTCTCCCAAATTTATTTCATTGAGATAAGTCAGATTTCCCAGAGAAGCTGATATTGAACCACCGAGATGGCGAGCTTCCAAGTCCAAAGCTTGAACCCTTCCAGTGGTGGTGTTGCAAGTAACACCAACCCAGTCACAGAGATGCATGGAATCATTCCAAGAACTCATGGTTTTGTGTGGATCACTCAGCACTCCGTTTTTGAAGTCAAGTAAGGCCAATCTATCTGATTCACTTTCAAGACTTTGTTTATGCCTAAGACATGAGGTCATAGGCATCAGAAAGAAACTGCATACAAATATACACAAAATTCTCTTGGTATTGTAGTAATCTTCCCTCATTTTGCTTCTAATGAATACAGCATAAGCTTCACCATACATAAAGGAGTAGAAAAGGTTTGCTGTAAATTGTCTTCATTTGTTTGAACTTCGTTATTCTGAAGACAAAATAGTCCTTTGTACTCATAATCCTTTCTGTTCTTAAGTCCCGTTTGATAATCATTATTATTTTTTTTTTTTGCATTATTAATAACGAGTTTAACTTAGTGATCAAGTGTATAAGAATTATTTTTTGACCAATTCAAAAATTTGAGTTAGTATTTTTTTAACCTAATCCAAACCAATTAGAAAAATAATTAACTTAATCTACCTCCATATTTTGGGGTTGGGTTGCATTTGGTTCATCAATTCAACTACTTTTTTTGTACAAAAAAAGTTAAAGATTCAAATGAATCTATTGAAAAATAATAAAAAAAAAAGATTAAGAATCAAACATTTTTGTTGTCAAGCTGATTACTCATGAAGAAGGTTTTTTTTTTTTTAAAGAAAGGAGCGGGAAAAGACTCTCATTGGAGAGCAAAGTTTAAGTACTTTGAGTAATTTATAATCTAAAAATAAAAATTTAAGGCCCCGTTTGATAACCATTTGGTTTTTTGTTTTTTATTTTTGAAATTTAAGCTTATTCTTACTCAAAGTTTATACAATGTGTTCCACAATTCTTAACATATATCAATCTTTCCTTAAGAAAGTAGGAGAATACTAAACAACTTTTAAAAACAAAAACAAACTTTTGGAAGCTTTTTTTTTTTTGTTTTTAAAAGTTGGTTAGTGTTCTCCTACTTCTTTAAGGAAAGTTGGATATATGGTAAGAAATGTGGAAGATATTATAGGAAAATTAGGTGAGAATAAATTTAAATTTTAAAAACAAAAAACAAAAAATCAAATAGTTATGAAATGGGACCTAAGTAATTTCTTTGTGGTCTTATGTTCAAACTCTAAAAATAGTTTAAGGAAGAAGTATTTTGTTTCAATACTGCCCCCTCCAAAGTCAGATGGCTTATTAAATGAAAAGAAAATATTTAATAGGTAAAACACGTCAAAAGACCCTTGTAATATACGTTAGACAATTAGAGTCTCAAATATAGAAGTTTAAATAGTTAATTAAAAGATGATAGGACCCACCCTTGAACACGGGCTACTGAGAAATACAACTTGTTATAATATATTTGGGTTTGGTTCGGTTCGAGTTGAACGAAACCAAATTTCAGTCGGCCCAAAACCCGAATCGAAAATGTGGTTCTCTTTAGCTTAAACCCAACTTAAATGGATTAAAACATAAGCTAATTCAGCCGTTTCGAGTTGGGTTGGATAGTCCTGATTCATCAGGTTACCGATTCTATTATATACCCCTACTTAAAATGATGATAAGCATCAACGAATCTACTAACGGACTATGGGGTCATAATACTCTAAAATTTTGCAAATTATATATTTTATCTATATAAATTGGTTTATATATATTACATTCAAATATATACTTTTGTTATGCTTGGCTCCCCCAATTTCAGTTATCAGTTTAACAGAAAGAAGATACTTGAATGTTTGTTAACTGATAGAATATTTTTTCTTTCTTATTTGAATATTACTATCTTTTGTATTTTGATTTTGTTTAAGTGTTATGTAATGTAATCATATTGAATTGAGTGAAACCATTATTTTTTTTACAAAATTGATAATGTTAATGATTGATTTTAATAATGTTTAGTAGGTGGAAAAAAGAAGTTTAGTTAAAGCATAGACATCTTCTTCAAAGAAGATGAAACAAACTGAAGTAAGCAACAAATAACTGTTATAGTTTGTGGAATTTTAAAAATATAGAATACTAAGATCTCATTTGATAACCATTTAGTTTTTGAAATTTAAGTCTATAACAACTATCTTACTATATGTTTTTTCTTACTTGGATATCTACCTCTCACCTATATTTGTAGAAACCAAACCAAAATTTGAAAGAAAAAAAAAAGTAGCTTCCAAAAGTTTGTTTTTGTTTTTAAAAGTTGGTTAGTATTCATCTACTTTCTTAAGAAAAGAGGGATATATTGTAGGAAGGGTAGAAAAAATTGTAAGAAATTTGAGTAAAAATCATAGGCTTAAATTTCAAAAACCAAAAACAAAAAACCAAATGAGTATCAAACATGGCCTAAATGATTGACTTTGTTTTAACAAGAGAAAGGTAAGCTAATCATAGACAAAAATGATTGGACTTATCCATCAAAAATTAATGTTTACAACAAAGTAAAAGTAATAGAACATATAAAAAGCATTCTACGTTAGAGGGGGTTAGAAATGTTTAGGAGGAGGCTCTTCAGACATTTCTTAGACTTACATGCCACAAAACTTTCTATTCAATTGTTTTCACACCTTGTCTTGGGCATATGAAACAAATAAAAAAGACACTTTGGCATTCAACCTTAAAGGTCGTTTGATTGAATTTGGAATTAAAGACTTTTGCCTCATCATTGGGTTCAACTGTCAAGATTTGCCTCTTAAAGAGATATATGAGGACGACAATAATGATTTGAGATCAACCTTCTTTAACAATGTGAAACTCATTTATAGAAACAAACTTGTTGTTCCCTTAAGTATTCTGCCACAAATATCGAGCAATGAATCATTCAGAGTCAAATTTGCGAACCTATACATTCTAGAGTATTTGCTACTCCCAAGTCAACCCCACAACAAAGTAAACTCAGTTCATTTTAATTAATAGATGATGATGAGAGGTTTCAATCTTTTTTTTTTTCGGTAGAGAGTGATTTAATATCACTGTAGAATATTTTAGGAAATGTACAAAAAATATGCCCCATCTATCTCACTTCAAGGATTTCCCCTAGTGCTCATATTTTGGGCATTTGAAGTAATCTCATTATTGGTTGAAATGAGGTTTGAACGGTGAATTGAAACCACATGACCAAGAATGTTGAGATGGTGGACACACTACAAGGAAGATTGAGAGAAATTTAAGGAGAACATTTTTTTAGTCTTCAAGGGTAAGCCAAACCAGTTGCTTTTTTTTAATGAGTTAAACAGATTGAAGACAATAAGTAAAATTGATTCATGGTTAATTTCGTAACTTTTTTTTTTATAATAGTTCTCAGTAAAACCATTGAAACCAACGGAAGAAAAACTTTAAATGGAGAATCTAAAATAGATGACAATGACAATGAAGGAGAAGATAGAAGTGAAGAGAAGAAAAATAAGGAAATAAGAAGAAAAAAATGAAGGAGAAGCATAATGATAGTATCAGAGAAGAGAATAAGGAAAACACGTTGAGACAAAAGTTAACTTCAATCTCTAGATTTGAAGAGAGAACAAAAGAAGCTCAAGGCTGGACAAGAGGAGCTCAATGATAGACAAGCCAAAATTTTAAAAGCTTTGAACAACTTCATGAAAAATGTTCCACAAACCCAATAGTCCAGATCAAATAGACACAATGGTAGATGTGAATAAGATAGTTGACTATGCAACTACTTATGCCAAAGAGGTAACTATAGATATTTATTTGAATTAATTTATTTTACTTTGGTGTTCAATAAACGAAATTTTAACTTCTTTTCTATTGCTTCTTATATAAATGGTAGGTAAATATTTAAGATGACCTTCACTCACTCGAGTTTCTCAATCTATCCTATAATAAATTTGAAAGACAAATGCTCAAAGGAGTCTTTTTCAAATTCAATCATGATTTCCATCCTTTGAAATAACAATCTTTGTGGTAATTTACAAGTATATCACCCTTGTCTATGCTCACCTAACATAACACATTTAGCCAGCCAAAGAATTTTAGCATAAAAAATGTTAATTCTCGTAATATCTATAGTCCATATTTACTATTATTTTGGTGCAGTGGTAGAAATCTGATATATAATGACTATAATTTATAGTTAAACACCTTATATGACTAAAACTAAGAGTCATAGTTGTAATGAAAAGTTCAACCTTAACACAAGTAAAAGTGTCATGGTAGACCAGATATGATGACCATATGTTATAGTTAACGACACATATACAAAGTCATTGATAAAGTAATAACAATAATTTAGAATAGGAGTGTACAAAAAGATTTCCATATAGATTCAAGTTGATCAGTTGCTAGTTTGTTGGCTTTACCACTCAATGACAGTAGAAGTTTCCTCACAAGTCATCAACTATGGGTCAGCCTTAAAAGATCTCTAAGGGATTCATGCTTTATCAAAAAGATTATCTCAAGCAAATGCTGCAGCAAACTAGGAAAAGGAATATGAAGATGATCGATTACCCGACTCGTCTAAAGAAATATGCTAAAAGTTTGGGTTTTGTTGGTGCTCCAATAGATACTAAAGAACTAATTTCCTGTGTGGTTAATGGTCTGGATGAAGAATATATGCCCATTATGTAGTTATGCAAAGCAAAGAGATGAAATGGAGTTTAGTTCAAAATCTTATTCTTACTTATGAGAACAAACTGGAATATTTAGTATCTATTGGAGCACCAACAAAATCCAAACTTTTAGTATAAAACAAATATGGACGTTTAGAAAATCGAAAACCAAATCGAACCAATCAAAATAGAAATAATAGTTTTATATTTTATTGGAAATTGGAACGAAATCTATTTTTTGAAAAATCGAAAATATCGATTCGATTGTCGGTTTGGTACAAAACTGACAAAGAACCGAGATCACCCTTAATCTAGACAATGGAGCAAATAGTCATGTGACAAATAATTTTAATACCATTTCTCTAAGATCTCAATACACAGGTTTGGACTCTATTATAGTTGGTAATGGTAATCAATTACCTACTCATTATATAGAATTCTCTCTCATTTCTTTAAATATAATTAAATATATTTGGAATAAATTGTTAATATAGGAAATAAGTAGGTAGACAATTAATTAAAAAATTAATGGATTGTCAATTTATGAGAGTAATTAAGGAATTAGTAGATTTTATTGTTTTAGCAATTAGTAGAAAATATTTATGAAAATAACTTGGAGACCAAGTTTGTAATAAGCTATAAATAGAGTGTTCGTTCATTGTGAATTGTAAAGACAATTGTAGAAAAAAGTGAGAGAGTTTTAGAGAGAGAAGAAGTAAAAATTGTAGAGAGAGTTTTTGAGAAATAAAGAAAAAGTATTTTAGAGAAATTGTTTTGTGCATTGTCTCTCCAATCCCAAAGTGAAAAGCTTGCGAGATTATTAATTGTGTTCATTATTTATTGTTATTTTAAATTTAGACTTATCATGCTCTTTGAGGATACCTAGAGTAAGAACACCCATGAGTGTTGTCTTCATTGAATTGCAAGCAACTAAAAGCTCTTATATCATTTAAAAAGGCCAGCAAAAGGAACCATAAATAATATACATTTCCTCAAGCATGAGTAGTAATATATACTTGGATTAATTAATTACATTATTTCTCAAGAATCTCTACATTTTAATGCATCTACCAAGATGTATCAAATGCAATGTTATCTATTGAACGGTTTGAAGTTCAATGTTTCACGATTATGGTTAAATTTCTTTTTGATAACGTCTTAAATGAAAGAATAGTGATTAGTATTGTTGTTGGTTGACCTTGACTTTCAATTTGACTTTTCCTCAGCATTATTTTTAGAATTTAAAGTCAAGTCACTCAGGCCACGATAACCATTTGCTTTCTTGTTTTTGGTTTTTCAAATTTAAGCCTATTCTCTCTCAAATTTCCTGTAATGTGCTTCATCCTTTCTACCATTTATTTATCTTTCTTTTTAGAAAGTAAGAGAATACTAACCAATTTTTAAAAACAAAAACAAACTTTGAGAAGCTACTTTTTTTTGTTTTTAAAATTTGGTTGGTCTTCCCATACTTTCTTAAGGAAATATGTATATATGATAGAAATGATGAAACAAATTGTAAGAAATTTGAGAGAAAATAAACTTAAATTTGAAAAATCAAAAACAAAAAATCAAATGGTTATCAAACGGTGCCTTAAATAATGGATGAGAGATGGGAGGGAGTTGTCGTGATCGTAGGGGTCGGTTGCAAGTTGATTGAAGAAATTTATTAGTGGAGACACCAGATTGTGATGAAGGAAAGAAAAATTGCAAAATAGTTTTCATCATATGATGATTATGGGTATGAAATATTTTAGATGTCTATATCCTATCCCAATACATGTAACGGTGTATAGTTTTTTTTTTTTTTTTTTTTTTTTTTTTTTTTTTTTTTTTTTTTTTTTTTTGTGGTTTTTTGGGATGGTTTTTGCCCACTTCGATTAATGTCATCAGACATACCGTCCTACAATATTTTGATGCTAAAAAAAATTTATAAGAAATTAATTTTTAGGTAATAATAATAATAATAATATCCATTCATTGTTTATTGTGTTCATTTAGAGCCACAATTTCTTTTTTACTTTTTGTTTTATGTTGATTTTTTTTAAAAGGAAAAAAAAAGTGATTATAAGTGATGTTACGTAATAACAAGTAGAGTTACTCTATTTATTCAAATAAAGTATTTCTCAAGTAATCATTATAAATTAAACTCATCTATACAAGGAAATCGTCTTTGATCAATTGATGATTTCTATTGCTCTTATTTACGGATTCAAAATAGGGTAAGAACAGGGTAGACCCACTCTTTCTCAAACTTGTTGGAGCCACTCATTTTATATTGTTTTGTAAAAATTTTAAAATAATAATAGTAATTATAATTATAATAATAATAATAATAATAATAATAATAATAAGTGGTCCAACGTGTAAGAGAAAGTAACACAAAAATTGTAATGAATATAAAAATATTAGAGGTGTTTATTTGTAGAATTTTTGAAAGATATAAAAAATATATTTACTAACTATTTCTAAAAAAAAAATACATCTAAATAAATTTTTATAATTATTTAAAATAATTCATCATTTTTATTAAAATAAATTCTCATTTCTAATATTCGTTATAACTACTCAAATTAACTCTCTATTTCTAACCACTCATTTATAATTTATTAAAATAACTCAAATTAAGCATTCTTTTTTAGGGATTTTTGATGTATAACAAAAATAGGGTAAAATATTGCATCTATAGCACAAAACTGAAAATAATTGTACCCATACCAAAAACGAAATTTGGGCCTTCTGAAAAGACTAAAAGGCCCACGTCTATTGCAACTCCATTTGCTTTCAAGGGAAAAGTGCAAGAGTAGGCTAATTTAGAAAAGTAATTGCAAATGTGTCCAAATTTAGATTAATTAGCAAATC
>JBBMEF010067044.1:0-10999 GCA_037832685.1 Sicyos baderoa | reverse complement strand
AAGGAAAATACTTTTGCAAATAAAATCAGATGTGGACAAATCTGCAATTAGTTTCCAAAAAGTGCACATTCCTTGCATTTCCCTTTAAAAATAGTTGGATCAGGTCATGGGCCTTTTGGTCTTTTTAATAGACTCATTTTCATTTTTTATTATATGTGCAAATACTAGAAAGATAGTTTAAAATCAAGAGAAAGAACTAAAAAAATGAAAGGGAGTTTAAGAGCAAGAGAAAGAAAAACTAAAAGATTATGTTTTCTAACACCAGATTCCAAACCCCTTGAATCAAATTCCACACTTTTTACATTTACCAAATAATAATTTCCAAACCTTCGGATTCTAAACGAAAAACCAATCAAAACTAAAGAGTTCACTACACAAATAATACTAATAACCTACGATAGAATTTGTTGGCATAAATATCCATAAGTATTGACACATGACAACAACAACAACAACAACGTATAGGCTCTATGTTGATAGAAGTAGTTTCGTCCCGATGGAACTTACTTCTATCAATATACATATACTACACCAATAAAGATACCTTCATCAAATTAGTAGTGTATTTTAATGATTAATATATCATGAGTTTGAATCTCTTCCTCGAATAATTGTACTACAAAAAGGTAAAAAAACAAAAATAAAAACAAACCATTTAAAAAGGTAAACAATTTATATTTATGATTTACATTAAGTTAAATAACATTCTTAATTTAAAAATTAGATTATAAATTACAAATTTAATCACATAGGTAAATTACAACGAAAAAATATATTATATCAATTTTGTTGTACTATAATAACTTGGAGAAAGTTTAATTTTGCAATATCCCCTATCATAACACCACTTTCTAAATAAATATATATAAATTTTTTTGAAACAAGGGTAACCATGCCCGTTCCCAAGTCAGACGCATGAAGACATCGAATGAGTGATATCACACGTGAATCTCGTGGGACCTCGAAGGGAGCATAAAGTCAAAATTTTCTAAAATAAATACTTCATATTTTCAAATTACTAACTCCACCACTTCTCTTCTCTTCTCGTAACTCCAAAATTCAATGACTCTTAGAATCCAAATGGGAGGTTACTAAAAAGGAGTCATCCTATTATCCAATCTTTCTCTCTTTTTGAAAAGAGGCCTCTCTTAGATCCATGGGAGTTCAAAATTGAGTATAGGGTTTGATAAAAATGACCACAAAATAGAGGCAATGACCTATGAGAGGGTAAAATTAGGGGCAGGGTCCCACCCAAGAGGGCTAAAAGGTTCAATAAATTATAGTCTGTGTGTCTCGTCGGATTCAGAGGCCGTGCAGTACTTGACTGTGATCTGACGAATGGACACTAATAAAGCTGAAACCACACACCCCCCATATAATAATATTATATATTTTATATTATTTTTGTTAAAAAAATATAGAAAAGATAATACCTCTCTGCCCTCTTTAAATTTTTCTCTACAGACAAAATGGCAACTCCAAAAGTCAGAACTTCATTTCTTTTTTGAAACCTCAACTTCATTTATTTTTTAAAAAAACTTTATTTACTTTTACAGAAAATGCCTCATTAATTAAATACTTTAACATTATTGTTTGGAGGGAGAAAGATTATTTATGTTTGGGATGATTATTAAGACAATATTATTTGTATTGGGTATGAAGTGAATGATTGTCGGAAAAAAATACAATAATGAGTATAATGAAAGTGAAAAATAGTGGAGGAATATTTACTTTTTGGTGTCACGCAAAATTGTTTCAATAATATTAAAAGAAAGAGAGAAAAAAAAAAGTGTGGTACCAAAAGGTGCCACATATGCTTTAAGAATGGTGTACCTCTTTAGTTATAAGGGGATACGTATTCCTCTTTAAAAAATGTGAATAGGGGATTGATTTTCGATGACATAAACATGGAGAATCCTCCTCATTCACATTCTTTTCCTTATTTTTGGTATCCCAAGCACATCCTAAATTAAAAAAAATAAAATCACAAAAGTTTATGTTAAAACCTCGTGAATAAGGCTTTGGGTGTTTGTTTTTTAATTTTGTAGGGAAGTCTCAAATGAACATTTATAACTCCATAAAAAAAAATTCCTATCCAAATGAGTTATTGCAACAACTTAAAATAAATATTTATTTTTAATTACTCAAAATAACTATTAATTTATAATCATTTAAAATAACATATCATTTAAAAAATACTCCTATCTAACTATTTATTTTGCAATTCCTCTATAAAATTTATATACAAACGAGTTATTGACGGCAACTTCTCTACAAAAGTCTACACCTAAACAAACTATCACCTGCAATTCTTCTATAAAATCAATATCGAGAGTTATTAATACAACTCCAATTTCTAATCACTTAAAATAACTCATTATTTTAATCATTCAAAATAACTTTTCATGTAACTACTCATCTAACCACCTTCTAAGATTATTGTTTATTTTTTGATGTCCATGAATGTTCACGCGAGCTGACGAACTTACACTAACTCGATTATTTTCACAAGAGTGTATTGCCAAGACTTTACAAAAAAATTAAAATTTAAGTAGATAGTTATCATGAATTGAACTCAACGTTTTTTGGCTTTTTATTATTCCCGAGCTCCCACCATGGGCCTTGCCCCTGAGACCCCGACTAAATGATAGGGCAACGCGATCTCCTACTAAGGAATCCTGGGGCATCAAAACAACTCAAGGCATATCCAACACCATATATATTACCGAACACGTCGGTGGCGCGATTAATTATTTGATTTGGTGTTAATCCATTTCCACCCTACGATGCCGGGTTCGATCTTGAAATCGGTATTTATAATCCCCTCACCCAATTTGTACTAAAAAAACACCATATATATATATATATATATTACAAATTTTGTTTATTAGTTTCAATAAATATTTTTAGGTATTTTCTTTAAAATGTCAATAGATATCAACATTTTGTAGATATTTTCATAAAATTGAAATATCCAGCATTTCTACCCATTTTAAATCATGCTTCTCTCTGAATTCACTCTGTTTTATTTCTCTTCTCTATTATTCATCATGGGAATGCATTGCATGAATGTGTAATGTCAGCTACATTTAATTTATTCATTCATATTTTCATTTTTGCCTCATTCCCCAAACTACCCCTCTCTGTTTACCTTCTGTCTTTTGCTATGGGATCTTTCTGCAGTTCTGTCAGTATGGGAGGTTTGGACTTTTTCTGGGGTCAGTTTGGACAATTTGGATCAGGGAATTGGCTTCTTTTTTTCAGTTTTTAAATTTATTATTTATTTATTTTAATCTAAGGCTGGGGGAGGTTCTGCATTTGTTACACTTTGTCTTTCACTTTATTGCTTTAATAATCTAATATCTTCTAAAAAGTTCTTTTTCTTTTTTGTAATTTTTCGCTCATCATTTTCCTTTCTTTTTACACTCACCTGATGAACCACTTTTTTCACTGGCTTTTACTTTGGAGGCACAATAATAGGAGAATAATTTAGGTGTAATCATAGAAATTTTATGCATGGCAGAGAATGAACTTGATGCCCATTAAACAATAATCACTTTATCTTAAGATGAATCATGCTACTGTTCATAGGAAATATCTACAAATAATTTTATGGCCTAGCCAGCTTCAACATCTTTTCAGAGTCAACAAGAGAAATAATGAAAATTTCTTGTTTCACTTTCATCATATGAGATTCATTTTTCACCAAGTTATTTCATATTGTCAGACAATACTTCATCATTCTGCAAAAAAAGTTTCACTTCTAAAATAATTCATGGTAATGACTTAATCTAAATCAGATGTTTCCATTTAATAATTCATGCAAGGGAAGAACTTGGTGAGGAAGTTGGATGCAGTTTGATCAATGGAATCAAAATATACATTGGGTTGCATCAGTTATGGAAACAAAAACAAACTTCAACAGTAAAACATGAGTTTCCTAACATTTTCGCTAAGTTTCGGTAGAGGCATTGTTTTCGGAGGGGCAGCTCGAGAGACAGGAGAAACGCCTCGAGTATTGGCCGTGGATTCCGACTGTTCGAGGTAGAGTCTGCCTCTATAAGCAGCTAGATGAGCATAATAAGCTGGTGGAACTAGAGAAACAGGCTTGGTGCACCTGTTATATGTGTAGCACAAGTTGTAAACTAGCTTTTGTAGTTCATCAGAAGTGAACTGGTTCTCATCACACAGTACATGATAATGTGTAGGCCTGCTTGTTCCCTTAACCCCCCAGTGGCTGCAGAGATAGAAGTCGAACTCCTTCGGGTGAGTAACTACGGTATCGACGACGGTTCCGGGAGGAATGTTTTCATCAAGAACCTCGTTTTGATTCGAAGATGGATCGACTTTGAATGGAAACAATCTTGTGCGATGCCTCTTTTGAACCACAGCAAAAGTTATAGGAGGTTTGTAATTATGGAATCTAGAACAAGCTGCTTTAATAGCCTGCAATTCTTCTTGAAGCACTTTATAGAACTGTGTTTCACTCACACCATCTCTGAAGAATATGATTCTGGATGGCAGTTCGTTTACTTCTTGATAAAATTCCTCGAGCAGCTCTTCGACCATTGCTCCGAGATCGACGATAATTTCTTGCCTGTGTGTCTGTGATCTCATTCTGGAGACATACTTGTTTGCTGCTGGCCAGTTCATGCTACCTACTACAGCAGCTATGGAGGGGCTAAAGTCATCCAAGGGATGAGGATGAGTTACATCGGCGCCCATGAAGATAACCGGCTTATCGATTCGAAGCAGCCGAGGTACATGGGAAGGTAATGAATTGTATAAAGCAACAGTGCAACCTCCAACCTTGGCATTAATCTTAAGAGCCAAATTAGCTAGAAATTGGGAGCTCAACTTGGCAAGATTTGGATAGAGGCAGCATTGGCTTACAATGCCGATGTTAGTCTCGGCGATGCGTTTCAAATCGGCATAGCCTTTGTGTTTCCGCTCCATCACACAGATTAAGAGCTGAAGGTTGTTAGTTGCAGCTCCATGAAGCTTCTTAAGCTTAGATTCCAACGACGAGACACTGTTAAGAACTTGTGTTGGTTCAAATTGAGGGGGTACAACTGTTTTACTATTGAGATATATGCCTAATTGCTCACATTTTCTACAGAGCTGGTTTATGAATCTTGGAATGTTCAACCTCTCATCCGGGCTTCCGCCGAAACTAATCAGCGTCCATCTTTTGATTCTCGTTCCTTCGAAGACGTGGCAATTGAAGAGGTTCCACTGGCGGTCGTGGCGGGAGGGAACAAGATCTTGAACCTGGCCGCCATTGCCAAGCTTTAGCTTGGGAGGTTGAAGAACTCTTCCATTTAATTTGGTCATTTCCCTAGAAACTTGGAGGTTGAATTCTCTTCCATGGATGCCACTATCAACCAAAGTAGACAATATGAATATGAATTCAATGCAAAATGAGAATCATATAACAATATTCAAAATATACCTTGTTGGCCCAACAGGACCTTGCATGACACCATCTATATTAGCTTTCCTTTCCTTTGGCTTCTGGCATCCCATCTTAAGCATTCTTGCTGTTTGTTCATCAGAAAGCTTCCCAAGAAACTTCTGTCCTTCACAAATCTTACAAAGCTCCATAGGAAGATAACATGGCTTACTCCTACTAATCTGCAAGCAGGGAAAATTCCTATATTGAATATCATAGTTGTAATGATCCTTGAAATAACTCACCAATCTCAGATTCTTCCCATTCCTATCTGCAAACCAAAGACTCTCAGTACATTCATCAGTTAATCCATAAACTCTATATCTCTGAACACTCTCTCTGTGACAAACAAAAACTCTAACATGCTTCAAAGCCTTCTCCACTTCTCTCCTTTCTTCCATGGACAAGCCCCTTGTCTTCCTCTGAGATAGATCTCTAAGAAAATCAAGGCGCTTCTGCAAGTAAGGAATCACTCCAATGCTTTCATGGAAAGCAGTGACAGAACAGTCCACATTCATAGCCAAGCCTTGCTGAGTTGGCCTAAGGCTTTGGAAAAAGCCTCTCAAACCAACAACTCCTCCCCCAATTTCCTTGCCTCCCAACATTGAGCTTGGAAACAAAGACCTTCCCACAGGGACACATTTCTCAATTGGGCCCTCCCTCAAAACAACATCCAAAGCATGAAGATAATCTTGAGGAATTGGAGTCCAATCCTCTCCCTCCTTTGCCAAGTACCTATTCAGTTCCATCCCATCTAATTTTGACACAAGTTTCACACTCACCCTGAAGAGCTTGAACTCTTGTTTATGCTTAATCTCTCCTGAAACCTTCATCTTCTTAGAGGGAATTGGAAGGCTAACATAGAACTCAAGCATATCTTGCACAAACTCAATTGGGCTGTAGAGATTCCTGCGGCCATCATAAGCAGGAGAGGCCCCAGAGAGCATATCAGAGTTATCCTCCACAAGCTTCTGTTTGATCATTCTGGCAACTTCCTTTGAAGGGTTGGGAGAAATCTCTACATTGTAATGGTAAATACGTTGAGAAGGCTCAAATTGAACCAGGAAATGGTTGGCTAAAAGAGGAATGACAAGCCCTTCAACACCTCCTGAATCTGGTCTTCTAGCAGCAGCAGCAGCCACCACCAACACATCTGGTTTACTCTCACTCACTTTTCCACCATCCTCCCCTTTAAGTGGCAAACTGCTTTTCAGCCTTGGCCCTTTTGGTGCTGAGCGAAAACAAAAGGGTCAGAATGATTACAAAATGCAAATCCCTAATGGTAGAAAACAGAGAAACCAAAAACAAAAACAAAACAAGGGGTTCCATTAAAATGTTACCTGGATGAGAAAGCTTCAATATTGGGACATGGGTATCAGAGATGGGTGGAAGAGGAGGGTTATTGAGCCTGGAAGAAGGGTTGTGGAAGTGGGTTTTGGGAGTAGAGGCTATATTAAAAGGAAGAGGAAGAGGAGGAATAAGAGGATAGAATCTTTGGAAGTGGTTTTGGTTATAAAAAGCATATTGATTGGAGTATTGCCATAGCTGGTGATGCTGAAACTGGTGATGATGATGATGATGGTGATGATGATGAGGGTTAGCGCTAGGTTTGAAAGTCCCAGTTTTGTTGTTGTTGTTGCATTTGGTGGTGGCATTAGGTTCATGTGAGTGTTCCATGATTCAATCAAGAGAGAAATGGTTTCATGTGCTCAAATATAACAGTGAGAGAGAGAGAGAGAGAGAGAGAGAGAGAGAGAGAAATGGGATTTGTTTTTCTATTTCTTGATATCCACTGGAAAGGTATCTCAGTCACTGCTGGGACTGTAGTAGTTGCTGTTGCAGAGAGAGAGAGAGAAGGGGTTTTAGTTTCAAGGTTTCAATATGTGTGGGCAAAATGATGATGATGATGAAGGGTTTTATGCTGGTTTTTTTTGTATATTTGGAATGGAAGGTGGGGTATGGGTCTTTGGTGTAAAGTTTGAAACTTGGACTCATGGGATTGGTATGGAGTGGTATCTCTATCTCTACCCTTATGGGTGTTGTTTGTTTTTCATACTCTCTCAAACATTGTAAACCAAAACCTAGGATCTCTTTTGGAAAGAAAATGAAAAAGGTTACCTTTTTTTTTATATGAATCCTTCAACAAAGTTGGATTTGCTGCCTCTTTTATAAGTTTGGTCAATCTAAAGCTTAGGGTATCTTATTAATGCCTATACTACTGATGAAAAAAAAAGAATTTTAAAGGTCCAAATCTCTCTATCTCTACATGGTAGCATTTTTATTAAATAAAAAACAAACTAAAATTTGAAAATAGCTTTTAGCAATTTGTTTTAGTTTTTATAATAGCAACGTGGACTAACCTTACATTTTAAGGATGTGGCATCAGTGACACAAAAAATTATTTTATGAAATATATAATTTTGGTGACATCCAATAGTGTCACATCCTCGAAATGTATAGTTTTTTTTTTTTTTTTTTTTTTTTTTTTTTTTTTTTTTTTTTTTTAATTTGATTATAAAACATTATGGAGGGAATTTGCAAGAAGACAAACTTAAGTTTCAAAATGTTAATGTTATTAGTTGTAGTGGTACATTTTGATTCAACTTCAATTTTTTTTTGGATAGAAATGAATTTCATGAATTCCATCGAATGAATCGAGGGTTCCAAAAGCAGCATTTTTGCTTGAGGTTATTGAATAAAGCATTAATTTTGATGCATTGTTGGGTCAATTCATTATGCCCTTATAAGAGTGTGTACTTTACGCTAGTTTTTTATGAAATGTTTTGACTCATTCTTTAATCTCAGCTCTGAGAGCAAATATGACCCACAATTATAGACATTTCAAAACTTGGCTAGTACATACTTCTTAATACAACAATATTGGGCTCATTAGTCAAATCATTATTTTTATATATACATTTTTTATATACTTATGTCGCACATTATTGTTATCATTAATGAGAATATATGAGTTGTATTCTTTAGGTTGTTAGAAAATTATATCCGTTGTATTTTTCCTTCCTTTAAATACTCTTGTACCCTGCCGTTTACAGGTAAAACGCGACTTCTTCTTTAAGCAGGTTTGCCCTAATTTCGCTCTGTAAAACGTGATTTTGTTCTTGTTCCCTTCCTAAAACGATATTGCCCTAATTTCATTCTCCTTCCTTAACCTGATCTTACCTTAATTTCGTCGCCCAAAATGTCGATCAAGGACACTCAACCCACAACTTTAATTCATTTTTTGACAAATATCTGCAATCTAGTGTCAGTGCTGCTAGATTCAACAAACTACGTTCTATGGAAGTTCCAAATTTCTCGTTTTCTCAAAGTGCACAAACTCTATGGATACATTGATGGTTCAATTCCGGCACCTGCTGTTAAAATTGGAGATCCATAAGTTGATAATCTAGAGTATCTATCTTGGTTCGAACGAGATCAAGCTCTCCTAACGCTTCTCAATGCAACACTCTCACAAGATGCACTAGCATATGTAGTAGGTTGTATCATGTCTAAAGATGTCTGAGATTCTCTTGAAATTTTTTTCTCTTATTCTTCAAGAACTCATATTGTTGGACTCAAGATTGAGCTCCAATCTATTATCAAGAAATCTGGCGAAAGTAGATAGTTTTGTTCAAAGAATAAAAAAATTGGTCAATCAATTAGCTGTAATATCAGTAAAGATTGATCTCGAAGATGTGGTTATCTATGCTGTTAATGGCCTACCAAATCCGTATAGGATGTTCAAGACATCTCTTCGCACTCGTTCGAGAAATATTACATTCGATGAACTACATGCTCTTCTCAAAAAATAGAGGAATTGGCTCTTGAAGGCCAGTTTAAGATTGATGATACTTCTGCCTTTGGCACAATGACAATGTTTCGCGGATCTTGGCGCTTGTGAATGTATTTTGAAATCACGATTTATGGTTTGATGCTTTAATATGATACAGACAATTAGAATTAACAACTTTTTGGACTCTTAATACCCACCTTTGAGTTTTTCTTATAATTAGTCATTTTGAGCCCATTTTCCATTTTTTTCACCTTTTAACATTATATTTTAGCCTTAAATCATTTTATTTGTTTACCAACCGTTGCACCTTTATCGAGACAAGAGAAAAATGTTACATGGTAGTTAATGGTTGAAATATTAAAGGGGTTTTTGCAGGAATAGACTAAATTGATAAAATATTTACAACACTTGGCAAATTTGAAAAAAATTAGCAACCATAGTCAAATATACGGTATAAAGTAATACTTTTTATACTGAATAACTAATACATAATACAGTATGATGAGTATTATTTATATGGTATATTTGAATATGAATGCTAAATATTTTCAAATTTGCCTACATCTGTAATTATTTTGTAAAATTGGACTATCCAGTACAATTTCCCAATATTAAATGCCTTGAAAAAAAATTATTTAAAAAATATACATATTAATGAAGAAAATTTTGCTCATAAATTGATTTTATTTCTGTTAAGTCTTAGTAGAGGAAGAAAGTGTGAGAATAACCCGATTATGTCTTAGGTAGTGTATTTTGTGTTTCTTATGTAGCATTGATATCATGCAAATATTAACTCTTGGTCTTGATTATGAAACACTTAAATTTTTCTTCTATACTACCCTTATCTAAGCCACATTACAACCCTTTATGAAGTTCCTTTGATTTTTGCATTCAATTTTTCATTTATTGTAGTTGAGATTTGATTCACTTACAAGCCTATGGTAATAAAATACTATTATTAACAAAGAAAATGGTCTTGCGTTGCTAATGGCTAACTTAGTGGGTTAAGATCTGGTGATATAATCAATACTGAAAATGACATTGAAAGGCTGCTTGAGGAGGAAGAGATTTTTTGGAAACAAAGATCTCGCGAAGATTGGTTAAAGTGGGGAGATAGGAATACAAAGTGGTTTCATATGCGTGCTTCTCAAAGAAAGAAAAGAAATATGATTGATAAGGTAGTTGATTGTAATGAGAATTGACACTACAACGAAAGAGAGATTGCTTACATTGCAAAAGATTATTTTTCTAGTTTGTTTTATACCCATTTAGGGGATATTATTAAGGCGTCAAAGAGGATTCTGGATGGAGTGGAGAAAAATTTATCGATTGAGGACTATCAATTTTTAGATAAACCTTTTTCTAGGGTTGATATCGAGACTGCCTTAAAAATTCTAAATCCTTTCAAGGCTCCCGGTCTTGATGAAACTAATGGTTTATTTTTTAAAAATTATTGAGACATAGTGGGTGATGATGTGACCAAAAGTGTGTTTAGGTGTGCTTAATGAAGGGTTGTCGTCGGATAGATTGAATCATATCCTAATTACTTTAATCCCTAAGGTAGCTACCCCGACGAGAATAGAGGAGTTTCGGCCTATTAGTCTGTGCAACATCGTGTATAAGATCATTGCGAAAATGCTGACTAACAGCTCAAAGGTTTTATGGATAAAATTGTTAGCTTTTTGGTAATCTCAAATTAATTAATTTTAATTAATTAATGAATTATTGTTTTGATGATAACAAACTTGAAATTT
>JBBMEF010067033.1:0-11000 GCA_037832685.1 Sicyos baderoa | reverse complement strand
TTGGACCGAATACCCGTTTGGACTTTATGGGCTCTGATACCATGTGAGAGACTATGGGGTTCCACCTCAAAACCAATCGGCAATGAGGGAGTAACCCATATCTTTTTATATTGATGTTGGATCCTAACAACTTCTCTACATTGATTTTCAAAAATGATTTTACCTTTTTAAGTTGTTAGATCTAATTTTCAAAGATTTCTTATCAATTAAATATTTATTCTATGTGAATATTAATTTAGTATTATAATAAATTTGTATTATTTTCATCTTTTATATCTATGCAAACTTAGAGTTTGATATGTTTAATATAATTTGAATAGAAATACAATCTTTTATTACGCCCATTTTATTTATTTCTTCAAGATATACCATCAGACTTTCTAATAATTGAATATCAATAAAATATGTAGAAAAATATTTTTTAGGTAAATAATGATTAGAACTTATCCCCTTTTAATATTCACACTTTTGTAATTGGCTCCATATCTTACAGTTAAAAAATATTGAGCTCAAATATAATTTTTTTTTTTTTTTATAAATTATAGAAAAATCTATTTAATTTCTATACATAAAAAATTATTGCGCTTTTAGAAAAAGTAAATCTAAATGAAATGGACAGCGTACCCCTTATGAATATCGATCATTTTCCTTATTAAAATAAAAGTTCTAGTTGCTATTATTATACTATTAATTATATAATGCAATTCCTTCTAAAAAAAATAAATTATAGAATGCAATTTTATATCTTTTTTTTGAAAGGGAATGCAATTTTATATCTTTTTTTTGAAAGGGAATGCAATTTTATATCTGAGCTTTAATTTAAAGAAGATTCTAAAAGAGGCTAACATTTTGATCATTGCTCCTAAATTTAGCAACTCACTCCTTATCTTTCAAAATATAAATGATTAGGAAAGCATAATTTTAAATTAAATAAAAGGAGTTTATTGTTTCAAAAAAAAAATAATAATAAAAGGAGTTTATAAATGTTTCTTGTTTAACCATTATTAAATTCTAAAGCATAAAATTGATAGTGTTGAGAAAAACCTTCCTACCGTAAAAGTAAAAAAAAAAAAAAAATATTAAAAAAATTGAAGAAAACAGGTTAAAAAAAAATGAAAATATACAAAAATTTACTAAGAAAAAAAAATCCAAAATTGGAGAACAAAATTACAGTTAGAAAAGAAATTCACTTTCAAAATTTATTACTCACACAAAATTCTCTCCCTCATCATCCCATTTACATAGAAACTCTCTTTAACCTTTTCCTCCACTCTCAAAAAAAAAAAAAAAAAAAATTAAGTGTAGTATACCAAGTTAAAGAGTTTTTAATTAGAATACTTCAAATACAAAGTTACATGTTCCAATTATCCTATTAACAATACACTACTTTTTTATTTTTTTTGTACATTTTCAATATAAAATAACCATATCTAATATTTTCCAAAATCTTTCCCTTGGGAAAACTTTAGTTAATATTTTGTCAAAATCACAATAGATAGTTCCTTCGATACTAATTATACGCTTTTAATGTTCAACTAAACACGACTAATTAAACCCTCTTTAAAATTTATGGATGGGTTCACACAATTCTAAAATTAAAAAAAAAAAAAACTAATAAATTTAAAATATAACTACGATATATGAATTGAACTAATAATAGTGTAATGTAACTAAGAATAAGTTATATTATAAGAAAAATGTAATGTAAATATGATTTGATCACTTTACATATCGAATTGAAAGGGGAATTTCCATGTATACTACAATAAGGTAAAAAAATTGCATAAATAGCAACTTTGAAAATATTTGTAAATATAGCAAAATTAGATTTAAAGACTCCATCTATAGTGTTTGATAGACTCTATCAATAGTGTCTGATAGATTCTATCAATAGCGTCTGATAGACTCCATCAATACTGTTTGATAGAGTCTATCAAAAAAAAGTTGCTATATTTACAATATTTTGAAAAAGTTGCTATAATTCTAATGTAGAGTAGAAAATTTGCTATACAATGCAAATTCCCGAATTAAAATGATAATTTTAATTTTCACACATGGATCAGTAGAGAAAAATTAAACTTGTGATAATTTAGAATAAGACAAAATAGATGTATTGGTTATGAAATTGACAATTATGGTATCATTCTACCATAGAAATGGACCAAAGGGAAAAGAACAAGAATAATTGGATGACAATTAATGAATTATATATAAACATGTTAAAATTGAGATTGAAAGTTAAACTTAATAATGAGAAAATGATTTATTCTTTGGCTGCTCATGGCTTCATTGCAATGGAAAGTAATAATCCTTTTCTATTGATGATGACTTGTCCAAGGATGAAGGGTTGTAAAGTTTTCAATTTCATACACAAATCCAATTATCCAACAAATATGACTGAAAAAGGAAGGTGCCCTTTTTTTTTTTTTTTTTTTTTCTTTACCCTTTCCATTTATTTTAGAGCACTCAAAATTTGAGCATCATTCTAAATATTTTGTTCTATCCAATACAAGTTTTAAATACCTTTTATACTCTTTATAAACACAAAACTAGGCAGAGTGCATATTTGAAATAGGTTTAATTTCTATATTTTAAAATTTGACGCAATTGATTATCTTGTTTGGTGTTAATCCATTTCAATTTCATGGTAATTCGAACCCGAAAATTCGCATTTAGCTCCACGCTCAAAATTGAGCCTACTTCTCCCTAAAGATGATAGGTACTAAACTTGGTTTTATTTCTTTGCCGTAGTTGGGTAAAAGAGATGAGCTTTAATATTGACTTTAATTTGTGGTTTTGATTTTAATCTAATTCAAATCATTCCTATATTTGAGCGAAGTTAGTGAAATTTGAAAATGGTTTCCCTTACGTTAGAATCTCATTTTCATTACCAAAATGGGACTTCGAAATGATCCAAAGGCTTATTTAGCCATAGAAAATGGATAGATTGTGGATTGAAAATAACACAAATAAAAATATTACATTTAAATTTAAGAAGGAAATTATATTATCAACCTTTTAAAAGCTTTATTTCCTAGTTCATGCTTCTTACTTTTAAAAAACCACAAAATTTAAGAACTAAAATAACAAATTTTTAACCGGTTGAGTGGCATGTTGGCTTTTTTACTGTAAAATATTTTTATAAATGGTTAAAATTAAAATAGGGATTCAAAAATTTATTATCTACCATAAATTTTCTTAATATTTTTAAAATTAAAAATTAAAAATGAAATCGTTATTGGCCGTCATAAACATAGATAAAAAAATATATAATTTAAATTTAATGATGGAAAAAGGGCTGGAGAAAACAACGTATTTTGTAGTATAGAAAAGTAATCAAAGATGTTTGTATAAAGAATTCAAAATTAAAAAAAAAGAAAAAGTAAATATGTTTGTATAAAAATAGTGACATTGAAGAAAATTAAATTTCTCGACCACATATGGATTTCAACCTCCAAAGAAAAGAACAAATTATACAAATTAGGAAACACGTTGGCCTAGCTTTAAAATTTGAAAAGGAAAAAAACATAGTTCACATATTCTAAATATTTTTCAATCCAACAAAAATTGTGAAAAGTAAGTTTTTGTCAAACGTGTGAATATGTTCATCTTTCATTATGGTACAATGTCGTTTCTTATATATCGTATGATTTTAAAATTCCTATGTTTAAAATTAAGTTCGTGTTTATGATTATTTTGGTCAGTAGGATAATAATTTGGTTTTTGAAAATTAAATAAATTTTATCCAAATTTCTCTCAAACGTTTCAATTTCAAAACTTGTTCTTTTTTTTAAGCTTAAAATCTCATTTGGTCCCTCAACTGTCACCAAAATTACACTTTGTTCATTCAATTTCATTCACTCAACTTTTATTTAAGTTTAATTTCAGTCTCTTATTGTTAGAGAATATGGAGTTTCACCTTAAAATCAATTGACAATGAAGAGAGTATTCCATATCTCTTATAAATGAGTTGTAGAATCCTCACCTTTTCAATGTAGGACAATTGTCATAAGGTGAATACTCCAACATTCCCCCTCAAAATGGCAGCCATATTGGGAAATTCCACCTTCAACTAGATCCAAATTTGTGGATCGAAATACCCATTTTGACTTACTTTTTAAAAGGATCGGATCCGAACTTTGGGATCAAATACCCGCTTTGGGTGGGTCCACACCCACTTTAAAATTCAAAGCATTTTGGGTTGGATCGGAATTCGGGGATCAATAATCTACATAGAGCTCTGATACCATATTAGAGAATATAGAGTTCCACCTCAAAATCAATTGGCAATGAGTGGAGTATTCCATATCTCTTATAAATGAGTCGTACAATCCTCACCTTTTCGATGTGAGACAATTGCCACAAGGTGAGTATCTCCAACACTTATCGTTTATTTTTTTACTAGCATCAGTTAAACTCGGATGAAAATAGGGATTTAAAAAAAAAAAAAAAATCTCTTCATTTCTCTCTCTTCTTACACGGAAAGCCCTAACATTGCCATAGTTTTTTTTTTTTTTTTTTTTTTATGATCGTCCGAGTCAGCTTTATACACGCCTCGACTAATATCATATAATATATCTTACAATATTTAAATATCAAGAAGACTCGTAAAAAATTAATTCATAAATAGATATAACCACCCGATAACCTAACAAGTGAGGAATAATGTTTTTTCATGGAGCGAGAAAGGCAAATAAGCAAAAAAGGGTGGTGACAAACACAATCTTTAAGAGAGGAAGACTGTAAATAGCTGATTTTTGTGTTGCTTTTGTTGTAAATCTTGCAAAATGGCTAAAGTATTGACCAATTATTTCGTTTGTTCAAACCCAAACCCAACAAATTGAAAATGGTGGGTGACATGTTTCGTTGGTTTCCTTATCTTAACCTTTAAAAAAAAAAAAAAAAAAAAAATTCAATACACTTTTTTTTTTTTAAGTCAACAATTAGGTGTTTTGTACAAATATTTTTACAATTAAGTTCTATTTTCAAAAACCAAATATATATATTTAGAGATACAAGAACCAAATATTTATCCATCAAGACTTTCATTTTTAATTCTTTATTTTTGAACTCAACTGTTTTCTTTTGATTTCTCACAATAATGTATTTACAAATAAAATATTTAAATTCATAGTCAAATTCTAAAAAAAAAAAAAAAATTAAGTTATCAACTTTCTTTTTTTTCTTTTTTAAATTTTAGTTTGTTTTTTTAAAAATATATATGCTAAAAGCAGAGGTAAAGTAGTATTTAGTGAGATTTTCAAAAAAAAAAAAAAAAAAAGAGTAGTATTTAGAGAGTTTCTAAAAAAAGAGTAGTATTTAGAGAGTTTCTAAAAAAAAAAAGGGTAGTATTTAGAGACTTTGATTTTCAAAAAATCTAAAATAAAATAAAGTGTTTGTTTTAAATATTATAACTTTTGAGGAAATTGGTTTTGAGACAAGTGTGGGGCATTCGATTTTGACATTAAGTCGAGAGGTTTGTTGTTTGGATGAAGAGAATATTGAGTGTGGCCAACCAAATCTTGCAAAATCGTGCTTTTACTAAATATCGCTTTCCTCCATTTCTTTTAAATATTTAATTATTTTACTTTAACGTAGATTAATTCAATATTTATATAGATTAATTTCTTTTTTAATGATATGTAAATTCATCTTCATTGCTCCATTAGTTTGATTTGTTGGAGGATGTTAATTTCATAACCTTTTGAGATACAACTCCATGCTATTTAATATTATACGAGATCTCAATAAATCCAAATAAAAATTTGATATATTGAAAGAATCGATACCCTAATGATTTCATTATTTGGTAGTAATATAGTTCAATACCATTTACATGAGTTCAGTTTTGAAACTCAGTATTTCACTTTTATATTTTTTTGACAGTAGTAATGTTATATTTAAAGTTTGTTAGTCGCCCTCTTCCCAATTTGTACAAAGCATTTGATCGCATAAAAAATAAACTTAAGATTCGATTTTAACAGAAGAAAAAAAAAACACCATCTTTAAGGAACAAAGGTGTATGGAGCACCTTACATTGAAATTAACATTTAAAAAATAAGTAGACTAATTTGCTCACTACCAATGAATTTAAAATAAAATCTCACACTATTTTATATTAATAATTCAACTAGTTATGGTTGAAATTTAAACACGTGGAACACTTATTCCATTAACTTACTTTTTTTTTTTTTTGAAAACAACTTACTTTATATATATATATATATATATGTAAATATATATATATATATATATGTAAATAGATAAATAGAAGTTCAACCTATCAACTTCCGGCAATATCCAAATTAAAAAACAAAAAAAAAAACAATAAAAAAAAAAAAACTTATCAACTTCCTTTTCTTGAAAATAATAATAATTTTTTTAGTTCAAACAATAATTTATGCAAATTAACAACTTCTTAATCAAAAATATATAATTACACAAATTGAGATATTAGTGTATAGCAAGGTGCATTAATTTATTTTTATCTATAATTTAATACTATTTGGCTTCAAATCATGAGATTTTGCAGCTCACTCTAACCATTTATTTATTAGTTTGGGGATGTCATAATAATACATTGTAAAACCAATATGAGCCATATTTTAGTTGGAATGAATATCCCAAAGATTTGTATTAGATGCTAAGATGCTTTGGTTAAATCCATATTATAACTTAACATATGGGCCTGTTAACAATATAGAGCATTTTAAATGTAATTTGAGACATTCAAGTTTTATTTTACTCTCTCCCTCACAACTTGGCTTAATAATAGCCAACTTATTTAAAGATTAGGTATTGTGTGTCACATGGCAATATTAATGCAAATTTTTAAAGAAAAATAGTTTCTTTTGATTATTAATCTAGGGATTATTAAATGTAATCATGCATAACATCTGCATGGTCTGTTTAACTTGGACTTCAATCCCCCTCTTGGTAGAGGGTAACCTCAAGGTTTTCATAATAATAATAATTATTATTATCAATTAATGTGACTGATTTCACTTTAGAAAAGAGAGACATTATTAAAATAGACTATATTAGGATCCTTATGCACAAATCTTAGCAAAAAAAATCTATATAAAATGATAAGTCAAGCAACCAGTGCTGCAATTTAATGTATGCATTTATAAGATTTAATTGAAGATATGAATACTACTCTCTTTTGTAATATATATATATAAATAAATTGTAGCAATATTTAATTGTTTTTTTTAACAAACTTCAATTTTATAATGGCAAAAAAAAAAAAAAAAACAGTTTTTTTAATTAAATGATTGAAAATCTGAATGGTTAGTGGAATTAATCATCGTCAATCACAAGTTTCCAGAAGAAGAAAAAAAATTGGAAAAGAAAAGTGTGGAAGCCAATTAGTTTTTGTTTTTGTTTTTGAGATATATATATATATATATATATATATATATTTAGGGAAATTGGAAGATTGGAGATTGATTGACCCTGTTGAAACTGTCTTTAAAGTAGACACGTGGACTCCCATTTTTCCATCCAGCCATGAAAATAGGAAAAATTGATTTTATCTAAAAATAATTAAATGTTGAAAACAAAATAGTTCATTTAACTTATCTTCAAGACCCTAATAATTATGAGATAAGGAAATATAGATATAACAACAGAGTTTGGTTCATAATATAGAGGTTTACTTGAGTTGGATTTCACTATTGAATTAAAGGAATTTTTTAGATTAAATTAAAGTTACGAATTTATAAATTCCCCAACCTAATATTTAAACCTATATGTTTGGAAAACCAACTCAAACTTTTTTAGTTTCTAATTTTGTTTTTAGTTCTAATTTATATTTGTTTTTATCGACAGAGTTAGTAGGGTATTGTTTTTATTGTTCGGTGATAATTAATTTAATACTATTTTTTTTAAAAAAATAAAAAAAATCTAATTTAATACTTCTACCTATTCCAAAAATAAATATTTGACTCTTATTTATTTGGATTTATACTATAAAAAAAAATTATTTTTTACTTCCAATTTTTTATAAAATTCAATATAATAAATTCTATTGACCAATCAAGTTCAATTTATATTATAATATATATTTTAAAGTCTTACAAATTATTTTATAAGCAAAAAATTTAACAATAATAATAAAATAAAATAAATATATACATGTAATATAAATAATTTATTTTAGCTCAAATAAACTCAAATTAATTTTAAGTTAACCAAAAAATCAATTGAATCTAAGAAGATTTTATTTATTTTTAATTCAATTCAATCCAAATAAATTAATAATCAAAACTCAGCCGTTAAATTTACATTGAATAAATTGAATTATTTGGGTGGTAGGGTTTTCGAACACACCTAATGATTAGATTGTTTTTCTTTTATTTACATGTGATTAAAAAATAATAAAAATTTAAAATAGAACGTTGTTTAAACAGATCTATCACTGGAAAGTGTAATCGACAAGTAGTTTTTAATAGATAATTTTTAGATTGTCTGTTATATATGAAATATTTTGGAGATTTTTTTAATTTTTTTTTATTCATGTAAAACTCCCAAAAAGAAATGATCTAGAGGAAAATAAATAAGCAATAGGATTTTTTCAAAAAAAAAAAAAGTCAATAAAATAAAAAGTATGGAATTTTTCATGTATAAAAATGAGGTAAAAAATTGCAGCACAAAATTGAAAATAATTGTACATATACCAAAATTCTGAGTGATTGAACTCAATCAATAATTAGTGATTGAACTCAATCAGTTGAGCTCAATCACTTGAACTCAATCACTTAACAAACCCACAAAATTTTGGTATAAACGAATTTTTGATAAAAATGTGCTATAATTCTAATAGATGCCCTAAAATTAATACACATAACAAATTTTCCTAAAAAATACTTAGAAAAAATAAAAGGTTATTTTGGAAAAAAAAATGTAATTACGAAGAAAATGATTATGGATATTTCGAACCTCAGATTTTGTTTTTTTCATCCTTCACCATAAACATCTCCTTTAATAACAAAGTTTTCATCTAATTCTAAATATAGAGAAAAAAAAAAAGAAAAAAAAGATAGAGATAGGCTTTAATTTTAAGCTCAATTGATCATGGAGGGCCTTAGAGTGCATAAGAGTATGGGTTCAAATCCCATGATGACTACCTACATAGGAATTAATTTCAAATTAATATCTACGGGTTTCCTTGGCATCAAAATGTTGTAGGGTCAGGTGCCCGGACAGTCACAGATACCAAAAAAAAAGAAAAAAAATGAAACGTTTTTGCACGAATAGACCGGTTGATAAAATATTTACAATGTTAAGTAAATTTAAAAAATTTAGCAATCATAATCAAATATACAATATAAATAATACTTTTTATACTGAATAACTTATATACAATACACTATAATGAATATTATTTATATTATATATTTAACTATATATGTTAAATATTTTTAAATTTGCCTAGATTTATAGTTATTTTGTAAAATTTGACTATTCAGTACAATTTCTCAAAAAAAAAATTCACAAATAAATATAACAACATTTTTTAATAATTGGAAAACAATTCTTTGAAAGTGGAGGAAATGAATCCCATTCCCAACATACCATCATTATGAATTTCATCACAACTATCCTCCAAGCTCTGCATCCACGGCGGCGGGTAAAGCCACGCGCCGGGATCCTCCGGCGAGTCAACGAGAACGAACGACTCGCCGGAGTCGTCGTCCAGGGTCGGAAGCTGGACAATCTCAGAGAGGTCGTCGGCGGAGTGGTCGTCGTCGTCGTTGGAGGATGCGGCGGCGGAATGGTGAGCTTGATTAGAGAAATTGTGCATGTGGGCGGCTTTGACGGCGGCGGCTTGGACGTCGTGGGGGGAGAGGGAGAGTGGGCGGGGGAGGAGGTGGACGAGGTCGGGGAAATTGAGGATGGCGGCGTTGCCCTTGATGCTGAACGCCGCCACGTCGTGTGCACGCGCCGCCATTTCGGCGGTCGGGAAAGTTCCCAACCAAATGCGGGATTTTTTGCGTGGCTCGCGGATTTCGGATACCCATTTTCCCCAATTTCGCATCCGAACTCCTCTGTAATTTGGCTCTGCCTTTTGATTTCGTTTGATTTTCTTTGTGGGTTTCGACTCTGTTTTTGAGCTCATTTTTTTTGTATGTGGTTTCTGGTTTCCAATGGGACTTATAAAGAGAGAGAGAGAAAAAAGAAATATGTAGAAATAAAATTCAAAGCATTACATAATATCTAAATCATCCACCTTTTCAATCCCTTTTCTTTTACTAATTTGGGAACTATTTCATTTTTCCATTCTAGATTTTAAAAAACGTGATATTCTACGTGACCACATATTTTGAGAAGATAAACTTGTTCTTTAGGGTGCCACACAATTTTTTTTTATAAACAAAGAGGAAAAAAAACCATTATTTGTATAACATCAAATGAAAAGTGTTGGGCTTGGTCAATTTTACCCTTTTGAGAATGTGCAAAGTTGTGTTACACGTAAAAGAATTGATATAGCTACTATGAATAGCAATAAGATGGATTTTTTGCAACCTAGGATTAGAAAAAAAAAAATGGCAAAAACAGGTCAATGATGCAAAATAATTGCAAACTGGGGTCGTCGCGTGAGTGGGAGACACGCGACGACCTTTTTTTTAGGTCGCGTGTCTCCCACCCACGCAACCAGACGGCATGCCACGTGGCCGTTTAATCTAAACGGCCATGCATTAAAAAAAAAAAAAAAAAAAAAAAAAAAAAAAAAAGTCGCGTGCCCCCAAAAAAAAAGAATTCTACAATTTTAAGTTTTAAATTAATTTCGATTTCTTTTTTCCTTTTTTGTTTGGATGGCCACCTAGCGTAACAAAAATGCACCACATGGCCACTAAATTTATTAATTTAAGTTTTTCTTATTTTGTTTATTTTGTTTTCTTCCTTATAAAACGTACTTCATCATGCTTGAAAAACAAGAAGCTGCCTTTGAACATTAAAAGGGTGTCAAAATAATGCTTGAAAAACTCCATAAC
>JBBMEF010067004.1:0-11002 GCA_037832685.1 Sicyos baderoa | reverse complement strand
AAATGGAAGAACATGGGAGAAATTAGGGCTCAACATTGAAAGTCGAATTTGAAGGGCAAGGGGAGACTCTGAAGATGGAGAAGGAAAATGTCGAAGAAGAAAGGGGAGAATTTTAGAAAATGGAGAAGGAAAAAGTCGAAGAAGAAAGGGGAAAAATTTAGAAAATATTAGATTATAAGAAAGGGAAAATGGTATTTCTACATTTAATTTTTTTATAAAAAATAAGGAAAATAGTTTTGCAAATATTTCTAGATGTGGACACGGATGCAAAATGTTTCCAAAAAGTGCATATGACTTACAATTTTCCAATTAAAATTTAGTCTTTATTTTTTGATAAAATCGGAAAAATAGGTCAATGATAAAAAGTGTCAGCAGGATCTATTAACAAAAAGAAACGCAACAAACTTATTTTAATTTTGTTTGGGATCAACTTCCACATTTTCTTCCACCACTCAGTTGTGTCCCTTCTTCTCGAGCCTAACTCCTTAGATATCACTAAGGCCACAACTTTGTAGCACTCCGATTTCAAATTGTCTAGTTTGTACCTTAAAAATAATAAATCTATATTTTTCCTCTTAGAGCGCCTTGTTGACCTTATTTTTCCTCCTAGGCCATCAACACATTTATATATAATATTTAATGAAGAAGTTAAATATATATATATATAACTCGGTTCGGGTTTGGGTTGAACCCAACCCAGAACCACACAACATGGGACCCAACCCGAAAGCCTGGATTTTCTAAAAATCTAACCCAACCCAATTTTTAAAAAAATATAACCAAACCAAACCGTTTTGGTTTGGGTTGGGTAATCTGGGTAGCTCAGGTTACCGATTTTTTTGTACACCACTCCTACCTATCACCTTAATTACCCCAAGATCATCTTTGATTATTAGGTCATTCTATCACCTTATTACCCTTTCCACATCCCTTTAGCCTCAACCTAGTTATTACGGTGAATGTTCTCTCTCGAGTCAACCAAGGAGATGATCTGAAAACAAATGTATCCTCCCCCATCTCCATTCTTCTCATAATCCACACATTAAACAAATTTGTCCCCATAAGATGCTACGACATACAAAGAATGGGTTCGAGCCCAAAACAACATCAAAAAAGGGAACGACATGAAAGTACATACCTCACAATAACCTCCATTTTAATGTGGAAGGGCACTTAGGGAGACGCCAAGCTTACTTTGCCATTAATTGTTCATTTCGCCTAATGGATACGAGACTTTATAGGGCACGAAACCCAACAAAACGAGCCATCAAACTATTCAACTATAAGAATAACTCTTTGGGTAGCCTAATGCAAGACACATTATATATTAAGATCCCACTACTGTCTCTATTGGAAAAGTGGAGAGTTCAAAAGACATTTATAAGATAGGTGAACTACTCCTATCATCTCCAATTAATTTTGGTATGAATGTTCACACTAACTAATATGGTATCAGAGTCCAATAAAACTGTATTTAGTTCAATAAGAGGTGTTTACTTCGTGGTAATCCAAGATTCTCATGAGATGGACATTTTTTGTAGCAATAGAAAAAAATTCAGACATCCTAAGATGCCCGACATTCTAGGATACCCCATTTAAAAATCATTTGGATTCCTCATGCATCATGGGTTTTTAGAATGCCCTCACAATTATTTTTAAAATAAAATTTTATATTTTTATCATTTTTCTCTATATTTTATGTGTAGTTTGTACCTAAAAAATAATAATTCTATATATTTTAGTATATAGTTATTATACATTAACAACTAAGCATATAAACTTAATTATATTTAAATTTTAAAATTTGTTTTAAATGTATTTAATTCAATAATTTTTTGATTATTTTCAATAAAATTTTAAAGTACATTGATTTTTGTTATGTTTTAATTATAATTATTCTCATTTTTAATATTTAGCAATTTTTCACGTGTTCGACTAATAAATGAATTTTAGCTTTTTTCTAGTTAAATTTTATTTCAAAATATAATATTCAAATTAATAAAAAAAAATACAATATATAGATATTAAGTATATAAATTAACGTGTAGATTAAGTTATGAGAGGATTGTTGACTGAAAAATTTCGGCCAATAAAAAATTGCCACATCATTTACAAATATATCTAATTAAATATTGGGTCGATTACAAATCTATAATTTTCCCATTATTAATTGGATTAAAGTCCGTCTGTTTGAAATTTAGGTCCATATTAAGTTCGGCCTAAGTTCGTGTATTGGGCCCAAATATTCACGAATATCAAGCCCAATGATGAGATCCAAAAAAACCCATGATGCTAAAACTCAATGGTCAAGCCTAAGAATTCATAAGGCCCAAGACCAAGGTTTAGGCTCAAAAGCCCATGAAGCCCAAGTCCACAAGCCCGTGGGAACTCTATAAATAGAGAGCTTCCCCTCATTTGCAAAGGACCTGAACTGAAGACTACAGACCGAAGACTCAGAAACTCCAGAGCTTTCAGCCAGAGAATTCAGAACTCAGAGCATCCAAATCCTCAAGCCTTCAAGATCACTCAGCGAGTCAGAAAATTCAAAGATCAAACTTCAGAATTCAGAACGCTCCACGACAAAGGCTTCTGATCGTCTCTTCACCAACATACTAAAGATTCAACCATCTTCCGTCTGAGAACAAGCTCCCAAGCCCTCAGATCAACATCTTCGAAACCCGCATCTAGAGAGAAAGAATTAGAAGACAAATATTAGAGATTGTAACATGCGCACAAATCAAATTAATAAAGATTCAAATTCATTTACACGTGTCTCATTTATATTTATCTCCGAAAATCTCGTGTTTACAAATTGGCACGCCTAGTGTGGGACCATCTTTACCTCTCATCTCTTACTATCTCTCAAGAAAGTATGAATTCCAAGAAAGTTTCCTCCAAGGCTACCGCTTCAGCTGATTCCTATATGGGACCTGTTACACGAAGCTGTTCAAAAGAAATCAACCATGAAGAAAGTCAGTCACCTGTTATCGCGAATAAGATACTAAAGCGCATGACAGAATCATCTAGAGATTACATCTCCACTGCAGAAAATTTTGAGTTCAGCAAATATGCTCTTTCTGACCATGAACTAAGCAAGATTTCAAGTCCTGATGTGATGTATGTGATGATGACTAATATGTCTACCAACGAAGAAAGATTAGCTGAATGTGAAAAGAAGATCAGCATGTTATTAGAGGTGGTCAATGAAAAGAATGATGAAATCAGTTCTCTTAAAAATCAGATTGAAAGTCGAGATGTTGTTGACTCTAGTCATATCGTCGCCAAAAAAGACAAGGGGAAATCCATCATGCTAGAAGATCACTCGCAGCACGCTGCTTCAATTGTACATTGTCTGTTCAACAGTTGTAAGATATGATCATGACTTCAATTAGAGCACAATATGGTGGACCTGCTCATAGCTCTCTATTGAACTCAAAGCATACACAAAGAGAATCGACAATCTGACGATGCCTGCTGGTTACCAACCGCCAAAGTTTCAACATTTTGATGGGAAGGAAAATCCAAAGCAACACGTTGCACACTTTGTTGAAACATGTGAAAATGCTGGTACTAGAGGGGATCTATTGGTCAAACAATTTGTTCGAACTCTGAAAGAAAATACTTTCAACTGGTATACTGATCTCGAATCTGAATCTGTTGATAGCTGGGAATAACTTGAGAGAGAATTCCTTAATCGCTTCTATAGCACTCGACGAACCGTCAGCATGATAGAGCCCACCAACACCAAACAAACAAAGGGAGAGTCAGTCGTTGACTACATCAACCGTTGGAGAGCTTTAAGTCTCGATTGCAAGGATATACTCATTGAACTGTATGCAATGGACATGTGCATTTAAGGTATGCATTGGGGACTCCTCTACATTCTTCAAGGAATAAAGTCACGCACTTTTGAAGAGTTGGCTACTCGTGCCCATGTTAAGAAAGAAAAGAAAGAAGTCAACCATACTGAGAGGGTCTTTAAAAACACATCTAAAGAATCCATGGTTGTGAATACAAACCTTGTTAAATTTTTCTCAAAAGGGAAGGATAATAAGACTATAAGGCAACAAGATTATGGCGAGAGACAACGTTTGACTTTGAAAGAGAGGCAGGAAAATGTTTACCCGTTCCCAGACTCAGACGTTGTAGATATGCTTGAACAACTGCTTGATAAATAACTTATTGAGTTGCCAGAATGCAAACGACCAGAGGAATTGAGAAAGACCAATGACCCCAACTATTGGAAATATCATCGTGTTGTTAGCCACTCGATCGAGAAATGCTTCGTGTTGAAAGAATCGATTTTGAGATTGGCTCGAGAAAGAAAGATTGAGTTAGATCTTGATGAAGTAGCTCAAGTAAACCATGATGCTGTCATATTTCAACCAAAAGTAGAGTCGCCCATGAGATCGTCCCATAGCCAATGGCGTACCTTGATTCAGTTTGCATCATTTGAGTCCGTTAGTGTCTGGTTTCAAGAAAATTCTTTAAGTAAAAGTTCAAAGGAAGAAAGTTTCCCGAAAAAGTATACACAAGAAAATGCAGACCCAGTCGAGGATGACAATGAAGGCTGAACCATTGTGACGCGCCGCAAAAGGGGGCAACCAAGTTACGTTAGAAAAGAATCACATCTATTTCGAGAACATAAGAGAAGGAACAGGCTGCCGAAGACAAAGAGAAGAAAGAGTCCAATAGAGCCTAAATTTGTGGTGGAAGAAAGTGAAGATCTTTGTCGGACGCGTGAAACGGTAACACTAGATGACTTCTTTCCAAAGAGTTTTCTAGAAAGCAGAGAGGAAAAAGTATTTGACGTCGTTACATGTCTTACTTTTCAACAAGCTCATCAGGGAAAATAACAATCGAACTAAGAGACGCATCTTCCTTCAACTTAGAAGAGTTATTGTCACTTCCTCAAACAACCAAGAATGCTCTTATCGAGACATTAATGGACTTTGATACTACTAGCGCCCAAGTGTCCAAGGCGGTCATATCTGAACCATGTTGCATGCCAATAAATTTTACCGATGAAGACTTACTGCTAGGTTCAAAGCCACACAATAGGCCCTTGTTTGTCGCAGGATACATTCGAGAACTGGAGGTCGGGCGAATCCTTATTGATAATGGATCAGCTGTGAACATATTGCCAAAGCCAACTATGAAACAGATAGGCATTTCGATGGAAGAATTATATAGTAGTAAATTGATGATTCAAGGCTTTAATCAAGGAGGACATAAAGCAATCAACATGATACGTTTAGAGCTTATTATTGGCGACTTGAAAGCTGATAATTTGTTTCATGTCATAGATTGTAAAACTACGTACGAATTGTTACTAGGACGCCCTTGAATTCATGGAAACTGTGTAGTAACTTCTACGTTGCACCAATGCTTTAAATTCTATCAAGATGACATCAAAAAAGTTGAAGCTGATACTAATCAATTTTCAGAGGCTGAATCTCATTTTGTAGATGCAAAGTTCTACATGACAGACGACAACGTAGTGAAAACCCCGAAAATAGATACCCCTATAATCCGAGAGAGTAATGAATCCAAGTTAGAGTCAAAGGTTAATGCCGAGGGAAAAGCAACGGAAGGTACAAACAAGTCTAACTTTGAAAAAAGTGAAGCTTCACCTAGCAGTAGAGAGTCCAAAACTGTGGAGGACAAAAAAGATCAAAATCCGTTTATGCTACTCTATGTCCCTTTATCTCGACGGAAAAAAGGCGAAACACCTTTCGCAGAATGCTCAAATAATTTGAAGGTTGGTGATATTGAGATTTTGAAATAAAATTTTACAATACCTCTTACAAAGATGAAGAAGCAAGAAGTAATAAAGGTTGAAAATAATCACATGAAAATGGTCTTACCTAAATCTCGAACAAATGATGGATTCGATCCTAAGGCGTATAAACTCTTAGCAAATGCAGATTATGACTTCACGACTCACATTGAGTTCAAAGGTCTAAGTATTCTCGACGATATGCCTAAGCTTTCATCATCATAGAAAGAACTTGTGAATAGGGGTTATCAATTACTTGCATCACGAAATGGACTTGGATATAAGCCGCCAGAGCCAGTTCATATAACGAGAAAATGGAAGATGAAAGTTGTAGATACAAATCATATAACAATTGAAGAATGTGAAGATTCAAAAGAAATGAAGAAAGTCCCTCAGATATTATCTGCATTTAGGCATATCAGGCCGCCAATTGCTCGAGTTTCAGCCCTTTAAAGACTGAACAAACAGAAAGAAAAGACGAAATGCACAACTTCAACCTCCGATGTGACACGATTATCAATCGTCCAAAGACTGGGCGAGATTGCAGGTGAAGAAGTAAAATCTTTGACCTCAACTATGATTCAACCATCTATCTTTCAAAGACTAAAAAAACTTGCAAAGAATGAAGACATACCTTCTGCTTCAACGCTGACACGATCTTCAGTCTTTCAAAGGTTGAGTAGAAGCGTAAACAAGAAAGAAAAGTCCACCAAGTCTGTTTTTGACCAACTCTACCATGAGAGTTTTTACAGAGAATTTACAAGATAAGCCTCTCGAAGATATTAGAAGCAGTGAAGACATTCGTATTTTTGTTCCATCTCGCATGAAAAGAAGAACATTTCTGGCTATTGAAACAGAAGGCTCATTAAAAGTAAAGCAGCACAATGGGATTTTCACTAATCCGTCAAAAGAGCGAGAAGAAGAGGTAGATCAAATGTCTGATGAAGAGGTCAATGAAGCACCACTACCACTGGAAGATGGCAATCAACCGACGGTATACGAGCTAAAAGAAATAAACCTCGACACTATAGAAGAACCACGTCCAATCTTCATAAGCGCGTTACTTGCACCCGAAGAAGAGGTTGAATATATAAGTCTACTTACTGCTTATAAAGATATATTCACTTGGTCATATAAAGAAATGCCAGGACTTGATCCTAAAGTAGCACTTCATTAATTAGCAGTTAGTAAGGGGGCTCGACCAATCAAGCAAACCTAGCGCCGATTTCGACCAGAACTCATTCCTCAAATCGAGACAGAAGTAAATAAGTTAATTGAAGCTGGATTCGTCTGTGAAGTGAAATATTCGACATGGATCGCTAATATTGTCCCAGTTAGAAAAAAGAACGGACAGCTACGCGTATGTGTTGACTTTCGTGACTTGAATAATGCATGCTTGAAAGATGATTTTCCATTACCTATCACAGAGATAACGGTTGATGCCACAACATGACATGAAGCTCTATCATTCATGGATAGATCATCGGGTTATAATCAGATAAGAATGACTCTTGAAGATGAAGAAATGACAGCATTTCGAACTCTAAAAGGGATATATTATTACAAGGTCATGCCATTTGGATTGAAGAATGTCGGTGCCACCTACCAACGAGCAATGCAAAAGATTTTTGATGATATGCTGCATAAAAATGTCGAATGTTATGTTGATGATCTTGTAGTCAAGTCTGTAAAACGAAAAGATCACTTGAAAGATTTGAAGGTAGTTTTTGATACCGTCTAAGAAAGTATCAGTTGAAGATGAATCCTCTCAAGTGTGCGTTCGGCGTGACCTTAGGAAAATTTCTAGGTTTCATCGTAAGACATCGAGGAATTGAAATAGACCAGTCAAAGATTGAGGCCATCCAGAAAATGTCGAGGCCTAGAAATTTACATGAGCTAAGAAGTCTTCAAGGACGCTTGGCTTACATCCGAAGATTCATTTCTAATCTAGCTGGTAGCTGTCACCCATTACAAAGATTAATTAAGAAAGGAGAAACGTTTGAATGAGATGAAGAATGTCAAAATGCTTTTGAAAGTATAAAGAAGTATTTGACGAACCCTCCCGTCTTAGGAGCTCCTATAGCCGGAAAGCCATTGATTCTTTACATCAGTGCACAAGAAAGATCACTTGGGGCATTATTCGCGTAGGAAGGAGAAAGAGGAAAAGAACAAGCACTTTACTACTTAAGCATAATGTGTTTGGCACTTTTCTTTTCCATCGATAAGTTGAGGCACTACATGCATGCATTCATTGTGAGATTAGTTGCGAAGGCTGATCCCATCAAGTATATTTTATCCCGACCGATAATATCTGGATGCCTAGCTAAATGAGCAATCATTCTTCAACAATATGACATCATCTATGTCCCGCAAAAGGCTGTGAAAGGGCAAACACTCGCAGACTTCTTAGCCGATCATCATGTTCCATCTTATTGGAAATTATGTGAGGATTTGCCCGATGAAGAAATTTTCCTTCTTGAAATCACAGAGCCATGGACCATGTACTTTGATGGCGCAACACGAACAAGTGGAGCGGGTGCAGGAGTTTGTTTTACTTCGTCCGAGAAACATATGTTGCCTTATAGCGTTGCACTTGGGAAACTATGCTCAAATAACGTTGTAGAGTATGAAGCCTTGATTATTGGTCTCCAAATTGCTGTTGAAATTGGGATAAACTATATAGAAGTATACGGTGACTCTAAATTGATAATCAGTCAAGTTTCGCTTCAGTACGATGTAAAACACGAAGACTTGAAGCCATATTTCACATATGTTAGGCTGATATAGCATAATCTTAGAGCATGTTCCGGGATCTGAAAATAAGAGAGAAGATGCGTTGGCAAACTTGGCTACTGCTTTATCAATCTCAGATGATGTAACCATGAATATTGCACTTTGTCAAAGATGGATCATGCCACCAATTGAGAACCAATATCAAGAGACTAACATGATATCAGTTTTTGTAATCGAAGAGGAGGATTGGCGACAACCAATAATCGATTATCTTGAACATGGGAAACTTCCAACGGATTCTCGTCGCAAAGCAGATATACGAAGAAGAGTTAGATATAGCATTGATAGAAGCGCACTGCGGCATCTGTGGAGCTCATCAGTCTGGGCCAAAACTGCATTTTCAACTACAAAGGATGGGCTACTATTGGCCGACGATGGTTCGAGATTCAATGGAGTATGCAAAAAAAATGTGAAGCTTGTCAAATACACGCAAACTTCATACATCAACCGCCAAAACCTCTCCATCCAACTATTGCTTCTTGGGCATTCGAAGCTTGGAGACTTGATCTTGTTGAACCTATAACGCCAAAATCTTCAACATGGCACTCTTACATTCTGGCAGCACCTGAATATTTTTCAAGATGGGCTGAGGCCATCCCTTTGAAAGAAGAAAGAAAGAAAATATCGCAAACTTTATTCGAACTCATATCATCTATCGTTATGGCATTTGATAACTCGCATTCGCGACATGATTTAAGGAGCGAATTATAGATAAAAAATAGAAAATATCATGACAAATTGTTAAAGTTCGCTAGAAATAGTTCGCAAAAGCGAAATACCACAATCTTTTAAAAAGTTGAACTACTTAACGTTTTACTGAGTTTTGCAAGGTATTTTTCGCTAAAACCTTAATCTTGCGAAAGCGAACTTGAAGATCAGCCATCGGGCAAATACACGCATCAACCATCTAAACCAGATCGCATCAGAACCACGAGACGTGCACGCTAACGAGATTTGCGGGGATGAAGTGGAGATCGTGGAGCATGAGTTCCGGACACAGCCAATCTCCTATAAAAGCCAGAGTTTGCCGATGAAGACACTACGAAAGAAATATAGAGCTAAAACGCTGTCGACGAAGGATTCTGAAGAGATTGGAAAAGAGTTGAGAAGATCAATCCATAGTATAGTCGTGACACTGTGCATGAACCCACTATTCGTATTTGTTTTGCCACTTTATTTGCTTTCTTTATTTTTTCGCAACTTTACTTTTTCGCAAACTTTATTTTTTCGCAAACTTTACTTTTTCGCAACTTTATTTTTTTGCAAACTTTACTTTTTCGCAACTTTACTTTTTCGCAAACTTTACTTTTTTGCAACTTTACTTTTTCGCAAATTTTACTTTTTCGCAACTTTACTGCTTTATTTATTGCTTTTCGCGTTTTAATTTATATTGTGTACTCGAACCTTTATTTATAAAGTGACAGTTTTATTTATAAAAGTAAGTTTATGCAAACTTTACTGCTTTTCGCGTTTTAAATTATATTGTGTACTCGAACATTTTATTTATAGAAGTGACAGTTTTATTTATAAAAGTTAGTTTATGCAACTTGTTCTTATTTTACTTGCTTTACATTTACTTTATTCAGAATTAGCATTTTAGAATTCGCTGAGTTAATTTACAACGAAAGTCGTGTGCAGAATGTAAAAGTAGAGGGAGAGGATCGAAAGGTTCCGCTATTTAGCTTCGAGAGAAGTAAATATCTTAATACTTTAATCTAGGGTATTTTGTGAACGAGAGTTCGCAATTCGCATTCGCTTCGAAGAGGAGGTTTACTAGAATTTCAGTACAAATCCAACGAGCTTAATGGATCGAGAGACTAAGTGAGTTGGGCGTTAGTTGCAATTGTAGAATTAATTTGCACAAACTATCTTGCGAATTTCTGTAGCTTTACTCATAACAACCTGACAAATTGTTATGTGTGGCTAAGTTACTTATTTTATCAATTTTTGCTTTACTTTCGCATTAGCGAACTTATTTAGCAAACTACCTTCGTTTCCAACAAACACTTCAAACAAATTTCTCTGTTTACCTTTAACTCTCTAGTTTTCGCTTAAACATAAGTCTAATAACTAATTCTTGTGGAGATGACTTTTTACTTACTTTAAAACTTGCTGCAATCGACAATGTACACTTGCATTTGCAATTCGCTATAAATCATCCATTATTATTCGCAATTTGCGAACCACTATCCAAGCGAACAGCATTCCACATCGCATTGTGTAAAGACCCGACCAAAATAACGGTCCTAAACTAGGCTTTTACTACATGCATGACTTAAAAGCGGAAAATCATTAGAAATTTCGGCAGAGTTTCCCCTAAAACTAGGGCAACCAGTACCTGAAACTCAGAAAGACCTAGTTTTATAAATTGAGAATACTATCTGGATTCGAACTTTAAAACATTTAAAACATAGTTTAAAACATCCAACA
>JBBMEF010066993.1:0-11005 GCA_037832685.1 Sicyos baderoa | reverse complement strand
CTTCGCTAGGGTTTCGACCTCGGAGAAGAGAGGAATCGAAGGGCTAAATTTATAGCCCTTACGATCGCGATCCAACGGCTCAGAACAAGCCACTCAACGCTACACGCGTTAGGCATCGAGGGACAAGTGTTCCATACGTGGAACTCATGCAAGAGTGTAAGCCATGCGAGGCTCGGGCCAAACAACAAGGTAATGGGCTTTGCCCTTTCTCATTTAGGCCATCGACTTGAATTTTAAAAGCCAATTTTGGGCTTCTTTTACTAACACGATTCCTGGAGCTCGTGTTTGCGATTGAGAGAGAGATGGAGAGAATCAGCCGGCGAAGAAGAATCGAGTGTTTGGAGGACCGTCAGTTTCAGGCTGTGGAGAGTACATTGATCGGAAACTTGAATTCCAATGGTGTCTTTGGATTCTTTGGATCTTAGCCGCAGTTTCATATTTTCCGATCTGAATTTGTTCAGATTCAGTTCTGGTTAGGGTTTGTGGAGACTGGCGAATTCAAATCTTGTTATTGATGATGATGAAGAAATGTGGCGGGTTCTTTGAACACTCGTTTTATACACGAACTCATTAATTTTATATGTATTAAAAATAAATAAATTAAAATATCATTTTGGCCTCTAAATTTATTATATTTTCATTCATGAATTTTCAAAACTTTTAGTTCCATTTTGATATAGACTTTAAATGTTTAATTTTAATTATCTTACTAAAAAAATAATAAGATTGATTTTTCTAGTAAATTTGAATTGAGAAATGATAGTAAATTAATTATTTTCACAAAATAATTATAAATATTGATAAATTTTTAAGTATTTGTATTTATAGTCATTAATTTATTTTATTATTTTAATATAAATACTCATTAATGTCATTTTTATGTATTATAAGTACTTATGAATACAAATTATAAGATAGTGTGTGACAACACTTATAATATAATAATTATTTTATAGATTTGACTAGTTTTGTCGATTTCTTCTTAAAATCCTATAGGAAATGATGGCAATCTTTATAATAAAAATAAATGAAATTCTTTAAGGGCCATTAAAAAAGGTTTATGGACAAATTTTATGTATTAAAATTAGACTTTTGAAAATTTTAACAAATTTCAAAGTTTGATAACTAAAATGAGACATTTAAAACATGAATTAAAATGCATACAACCAACATCTAAAAATCATTTCATTTACACAAAGAGAAGAGCTTTGAATCACAAGTTGTATTTACACACCAATCACCAAACCTAATATCTCCATCCTCACAAGATTTCTAACACAATTCATTTGCATTACCAACACCCAAAACTACAGCACAAAAACTAAAGAACTGCCTACATCAATGGCCTAAACTGATATCTCAAGAACTCATATCCACTACTCATCGCCCTCGCCCTCGCCCTCTCGCCCTCCCCCTCGCCCTTGCAATCCATGATGTAGATTGAAAATGTTTCGCAATTGCCCGTTACCTCGCAATGGAAGATGTCGAATCAAAGCGTTTTGCCCTCCCTCTCGCTCTTGATATCGAAGTTGTGGAATCAAAGCGTGTTGGACGGGAAGCCGAGCATAACGGTGATAACCGGGATTCGGAGGGGCACGGTATTGCCTGGGAGGCGAACGGAGAAGCCGCGAAATGCCACTACCTCCCCTATGCACAACATCAGGTTGTGGAGGCTCCTGCTCCCTGTTCATCCTATTTATGTGACATTCCTTAAACTTTTGCTGCCATTGCTCATTTTGTGGATCATCCTCCAAAGGAAACTCTTCTTTGAACTTCAACCTCCATAAATCTTTATCATTACCCAAATTACAAAATTCAATACACACACATTGAAGTTTTCCAATGTCAGCACCAGAAAGAGCATTTATAATTCTCAACATCATATCATTTGGAAGCATCTTAAATATTGGCAATACAAGACCATCCTTCACTACTTTCCATAATTCACACATTTTTCTCTCTATGTTATTCCATTCGTTTTCGTCAATTATCTTGTTCGGCGACATCGAATTCGCCCAAATCGAATCAAGATTCATGGCAAATGTTGTTACATCTAATGTTACACTATAAACATTTGATCCTCTACGAAAGTCGATCGACTCGTAAACGATAACAGAGTATAACTTACTCTCAAATTTCACCATAACACCTTCATTCATGGTGTAAGATTCACCAAAAGTGTACCCGATAATTATCTCATCCGGTGTCGAAGGCCAGTCTTTCAGTACGTCGAAACGATCGATCGGCAATAATCGAGAGTCCAAAAGCACAGCGTGAACAGCAATTACAAAAAGCTTGTAAGCATTACGACCGTCACCTAACTGCTCCTTCATGACTCTGCTCAACAAAGTCGACTTCGGACAATTCTTCGGCACGACTCCGATTGGATCAAGATCCAAATCGATTCTCCGAGATCGTTCGATTGTTTGATTGAGAGTGAAGAAAACAAGATCGCCGGGATTGATACCTAGAGATTGCAGTGAAGACGACTCTTCGAGATTGTCGTTGCGATCGAGAGAGAGATGAACCGAGTCGGGCGGTAACGAAGAACCGAGTGTTCGAAGGAGCGTTTGTTTGAGGATGTGGAGAGTGCAATCATCGGGGACTTGGATTGTGATGGTTTGTTTGGATTGCAGACGCAGCTCCATGGATTAATTTGACTATTTTTCAGTTCTGATTCAAATCTTGTTCTTGCGCCTTCTTTCATCTGCTTGGTTTATATATACAACAACACAACGTGTTTGGCGGGGTTTTTCTCTTCAAAACTGCCGTTATTTCTAACTAATTTCAATAAATAAATATATCAATATATTTTTTTTAATTATAAAAAAATCAGGGAGTACCGTAAAAAAATTGGAAATTTGAATCTATAACATATTTTAAGTGATAAAGTTTCATCAAACAAAAATTTCAAATTTATAGCATATTTTAATAAAGTTTGATGAATTATAAAGTTTCATCAAACGAGAAATTCAAATGTATAACCAACCAAAGTAATAATTCAAAACTCTATATTGACAAGAAGTTATGGATTCTAATTAATGTTGAACTCAATTAAAAAAAAAGTAAAATAATTTTTTTTATGTAATTATCAAATTTTTTTTTATAAGATTTTAAAATCATCATAAAGATATTAAATTTATAATTGAAAGTGAAAATCTTTCAAAATAATTAATTAGATGTTTATATAGTTGGTTAGTTTTTTTAGTATAAATTAGAGTGAGGATTACAAATACGGATTCCATGATGTTGTGTTGAATTGATTTACAACCAAACAATGAAACAGTTCTAACACTAACCCCTCCCATAAATAGTTGGTTAGTTTCAAAATTTAAGAACCAAACTTATACTTTTACATATTTGAGATTATTTAATTTTCCGAACAAACTACTGAATTTAAAGTTTGAATATAATACTAGAAAATCAAAATTTTAACTCTAAAGAAGATTATATAAAAATACAATCAAGAAACAAAAGATATATACTTCAATTTCCATAAAAATTAAAAAATTTATGTACAGAAACACCCTTCACTCTTTAGTGTTCTCTCGTCTTTAACTATTAGTAGGTGAAAATAGTATGTACATCATATATCACCCCTGAAAAAGGGAGCACTGAAGAATGAACTCGAGAACGTGCCTCCGCCATTAGGAAACAATGTAAGGAAGCAAATGAGGCCGAGGACAACGCCCCAGGCATACCGATCATCTCCCAAGGGAGTGATCTCGTCTGTTGCAGGGACTTCTTCGCCGCCTCGAAAGAAAGTTGCAAACAATCCCCATGCCAAACAAAGGACGCTCCCACTCAATCCGCCGATACCGAGTATAAGCGACGTGGCAAATGATAGTACAGCTGCAGTGGTTCTCCCGAACATGGCCTGCGCAATGCGTCCTCCTTCGAGCCTCCCACATGGCAACAAGTTCAAAGATGTCACTACCATACCTGTAGAAATGACATGGAGGAGTCTAAGAGAGTTGTAATGAAATCTTGTAATGTGTTCACGTGGAGTAGATGCAGTTTTTTTTATATAAGGCTCACCCAGACTCAAGGTCCAGGTCTAGTGCTTTTTTTTAGATATCTGTGACTGTTCGGGCCAGTTTGTGCGCAGCTCGACTAATGTCACGGGACAGTCCGACCCTACAATATTTGGATTCCTAGGTAGGTGGCTACCATGGATTGAGTTCATCACCTTAAGTATTTTAAGGCCATCTTTGACCAATTGAGCCACTCCATGATGGTTACAGGTCTAGTGTTTCACTATAAATAGACGAGACTCATGTAAAAAGATGTATTCTAGGCATGCAAAAATAAGTTTAACTAACTTTTAAAGCAAAAATCCTGGTGTTTAGTTTTTTTGTTCTTTATTACTTAAAAAAGTAAGGTTTACCAATCTTTGGAGTGTTTTTTAAATATTATAACTTCAATTATGTTATCTGTTTTTAAGGGAAAAAGAAAACGTTATTTTTTGCGCCTTGCACCTAAAACTTTAATAAATTAGTGTGCTTTGAGCTTTGAAAAACAGCTAAAAAACACTTAGATAGATAGAAAGTACCTAAAAGGCCAGCAAAAGCAAGGGGATCCACAGGTACCCCGACACCTTCCACTGCGTAGGGCAGTACATTGCCAAGGTCATCTGAGTAAGGTCCTATAACAAACTGGACAAAAGAAAGCAAGGGGTTGTTGTAAAAGAATTGGGGTCTGATATACCTGCATTCAAGAAAACTGAATCATTAAGAATTCAATACAACAGATCTCATTTTCTGGATTAAGATTCACATACACTAGAATTCAATGAGCTAGATAAAGATTTCAACAGGTAATACGGAAAACCGCCTCTAAACTATAAAGTTTGCTACAATCGAATCTCAAACTTTCAACTTCATTAATTCCATCTTCAAACATGTTTTCTAGCACAATCCAAAAACCGAGTTTATTTGATGTTCCTAGCACCTATGTTCTTCAGCTTTTTGTTGGGAAATCATAACTTACAATGCATTGTCACCGCCATTAAAGCCGCCATCAATCACAAAAGCAGCTATTGCGAGCGCCAACGACGTTAAATATGCAGCGGCTGTTCGTGCTACAGGAATATCAAAAAGTGCTTTCTTGTTCGGAAGTAGTGATTCGTAGTTATTCATTACTCCTAAGCATCCCGTCCAATTAGAAGGCACAAGAAAAGAAGGGCTTAGCTTCACGCCATAACGAGCTGCTGTTACCCTTGTTGCTATCTGCAAATCACATGCCCGTTGTGAGATAAATCAAGAAGGAAGTGTTTGATAAATGGCGTTTTAACTCAAAGCAAACACATAACAAGAGGCACTGGTCAACTTAAATAGTACTACATTATTATGTTCCCAAGTTTATAGGTAAAAAGTAAGAAACAGAGGAAGTTAAGAGGAGCATGAAGACTCTCGCTTTGTCCAATCTTTCATGAAAATTAACTTTTTCTTTTTTATTATCTGTGAGTGTTTGAGCCAGCTTATGCATATCTTGACTATTTTCACATGAAAGACCGTTTAACCCTACAAAATTTGGCTGCAAAAGAAACCCATAGGAAATCTTTTGGTTTCTGAAGGCTCTCTTGATCACTAGGTCAACCCATAATTTAGAAAAGCAAAAACATTTGTCAAAAGTGCATATTCTTGTTGCTCAACGAGTAAAAATATATTATCTTTGATCAAAATGTCAAAAGTTCGAACAAGAGCATCATATTCTCAAAGACTAAAATTGTCAATTCTCAACCTCCTCCTGCATTCTAACTAGCTCCCACCTAACAAGACAAGAATCCCCACCCTACCCCTCATTCTTTCATTTCTCCATAAATATCTCCAAAAAGATTTCTCTAACCTGAAGATAATAGAGGACAATAGACTCCTGCCACAAAAATCTTATCCCTAGTTGCAGACCAGCTAACGAAAATATAAACTTAGTTTAAGACGAATGAGATTTCACACAAATAATTAAACTTTGAGAACGATGAAAAAACATTCAAAGAATGGTGAAGAAAAATTAACAGAAAATGGTTCACATACCTCTGAAACTCCCAAGATAGAGATGAAGCCACCAAAAAGGGGAACAACATCAGCTATATAGTCATCAAAGGTAGCACCAGGTTTGAGGAAGAAGCCACTCATCAAAGCAATAGTCCCAAAAGTTGCTACACATAAAGCTATTGCACTAAAATACCCCAATGGAGTGCTCAGTTTTGTAGACTCAAATTGGAGATCTATTTCTGCCTTGGGTTGCACCATGCACACCTAAATAACATATTCCAGCAACATGTAAGTATAAGTTGTGAATATCGACGACCATAATGGTCAAGGTCTCGAGTTTATATAAAAAATCATGCTGGCAGACATTCTTCAAAATTATATAAATTAATAAATACAAAAAAAAATCCCCAAGACCAGCCTTGTTGGTAGAGAGGAGTCTCCAAGGTACGATCCCTTTCGTGGTTCGAAATCCACGAATGAGCTTAATTCTAAAATCTTTTATTATCTTCCGAGTGTGGGCCTTAAGATGTGCACAAGTGCCCGTATAGTAGTTGGACGAAGCTCCAATTCCCAGTGATATAAAAAAAAACATAAAAAGTAGTTTGCGCCTTTTAAATGTGGTTTTCTTTTCTAGGAAACGAAAACATGATATATATAAGTGTTACACAAGTTTTGGGTTAGGTTGTGAACCTTTTGTACAGTGAAATGATCCGACATTTAAAATATGGTTAAAAAGCCTTGTTTTTATATTTCATTTGCACGCCGTCGAAATATCGACGTTCCTTTATGAATCAAACTATGCAGTAGTAGAGTTGGATTTTGTACCTGTTTTGTGATGTCATTAGTTTTTTCTTCCATGAACCACAGGACTACCTCCCTTCCTGCTGCCTCGGACAGCTTTTTCTCCAACTGGGGAACCACCTCTTCAATGGGTCTCCTCAAGTTCCCTATGAAAATACCTCCATCTCCAAATCTACGTACATCGGTTGCGAAAAATGTGTTGAATCCAAAGCAACTCTTTAACTGGAAAATTAACGAAAATCGTTAATGTCCATAGTTCATAGCCAAGTGGCTCATTTTTTTTTTTAATTCTTAATTGAAAATTTTAACTGTCGAACCTTTGAGATAATAATTGATGTTTGTCACTAAGCTATACTTGAATTGACAATCAAAGGTTTAGTTTGTTCCCAAAAAACTATTTCATATTCTACTAAAAAAAACTATTTCATATATGTTGGATACGCTAAATAACTTTTTCCACGAACTTACTTGTTGCCAATTTTAAAGTATTAGGTGAGTTGAAATATCATTGTGATTCATTGGTCCATGAACTTTCTTTTTTTTTTTTTGACGTCAGGGGAGCATACCTCCAAAGACCAAGTCTTCATCCACCATGCCACCCCCTTGGGAACTGGTCCATGAACTTTCACTTATATATATATATATAATTAGTAATTATTGTAAATTTTTGTTGTTTTTTTCTAAAAATTACTCTACTGTTTATAAATTTTAGAAACATATTGACATTTTATCCAAGTTTGTATTAATATTGAATTCTGTTTTTCAAATGTTCAATTTTAATTCTCTTTGACATTTCTCTCTAAAACAATATTATTATAATTTCTAGTGAAATAATTTCATTTAATATTAATTTCATATCTATTATTGTGATCTATAATAAGCTTCTTTTTTTTCTAATACATGGACTAAAATTGTACAAATAACAAATTTTAAAATACATGTACCAAAATAATATTTTAACATATTTAGCATTTACAATTATGTTTATAATATTGATATTTTACTGAAATGTGATAAACTAACTTCAGAAATGAGTTTCATAATTCATACACAATATAGAGAATATACCCACATTAAAAAAAAAAAAAAAAAAAGGAAAAAGGAAAAATACCTTGTTGAGATCAAGAGCCTTGAAAGTCTGTTCAGCCATCTCCAATCTCTCTTTCTGTTTAGCCAAATTTTCTCGAGCAATTGCAGCGAACAATCCCACAATCGGATTATGAGCCCTTTCCCGATCAAGCTCCTTCAGCTTCCGATCCGCCCTCTTCTTCTCCAGCTTTATAGCAGCTTCAATCGAAGGGTTTCCCATGAACTTCTTGAACTCTTCATCCGTCTTCCAATCCACTTCCTGCTGTTTCTCCCTCTCTTCACTCGCACCTTCTCCGGCGGACATCTCCGCCGCATCGTCGTCGTTTCCGCCGTCGGAAGCCACCGCCACTGACGACGACGACGACGGCTGGCTTTCCGAATCATCTCTGGCGGAGAATCTCAAGCGATTCCTCTTAATCGGAGCGGAGATTGTGAGGAAATAGCCCTCAGTTTTGTGCCCTAGCGGAATCTTAGTAAAAGAGTTTGCGATTGTGCGGGTTCGATAGGGCTTTTTGTGAGGGGGGAGGTGTGGATTTGGAGCGATCGATAGAGCAGCGGCGGCGGCGGCCATGGGAGGACTGGTTTGGAAGTGTGAGTTCGGGATTCGAGGTCGGGGTGGAGAAATCCATGGCGCGATGGGGGAGGTTAAAGAGTTGTGGGAGATTGGTCTGGAATGTTGGAGAATAATGGGGAAGACGATGATTCATTTGAAATTGTGCGGCTGAGATGAAATTTGAATGTTTTTTTTGCATTGCTTGTTCATCACAGTTGATGTTGATGGAATTGGATTGGGTTGGATTTCTTGAACCAACTTTTTTTAGGTCCATTTTAGATGACATGGTATAATGTCCTAACCTATTGGTGATAGTGTGTGTATTTCCAACTTTTAACATTTATTTTGGTGCGGTCACGTAGTTATGATGTTCCCACGATTATCCCTCAAAGTTTATCAAAAATCATTTTGATGATTTTGACTATGTTGTTCTGGCCGTCCATAGAAGAATTAGTGAATCCCATGGTTGTTAAGATCAAGGTCCGTTTAGATTCATGACTATTTAAGGTTAATGATATCATTGATTCTTTTATATTGGTTCTGTCTCCTTCCAAATTGTGTTTGGGGGTAGTGTCGGGAGGAAGTTCACGTTAGTGGTCGGTACCTCATTTGAGATGATTGGTTGTAATGTTGGGATGGTTTAGTAATGAAATTTGTGTTTCATATGAAAAAAAAAAAAAGTGGGGACATAATTGGTGAGTGTCGTTCACACTTAAATTCTTCCGCCTCCTTAAGGTTCATATATTTTGAATCCAACTTTAATTTCATTTCATTTGACTTAATATTCGTATAGATTTAATGAATTTTGATACCATATTATATTAGATAGTGTAGACATCCACCTAACAAATAATTTGTAATGTTATGAGTAATTTACTATCTTATAAGTTTTTTAAAGACGCCCCACTTTTTTAATATAGAATAATAATTGGATCTTAACAGGGACTAATCCTTAAACTTTCCCAACATTATTTAAGTGTTACAATTAAACTCATATACATGATTTAATTAATACCTATAAAGACAAAATTGTATTTTCAAGTTTAAATAAATAAAAATAATGTTGTATATCTTACCTTTCAAAATGTTTGAATACAAAAGTTATTTTGAATAGTTACAAGAATTATAGCCAAAAACTCGTTTGAATGGATTATCTTTTATATAAAAAGAATTATGGTAAGAAAAACTATTTTGATGTATATTTAAAATGAATAATTATTTTAAATAGTTAACAAATTATAATTTTTGCATTCTATTTAACTTGTATTAGTTCTAGTTTCCCAATGATAAAAAATTTGTCATTTAATAATGAATATACTTAAACAAAATAAAATTAAAAAGAAAAATATATGCAAACAATATTGAAATAAATAACAAATGGGTTGGTGGTGCAATGATTTCATTGTTTGGTTATAAACCAGTTCAATAGTTCAACTCTAGCATCACAAATTGTGTCAAAAAACTTGTTTGGATGTAGTTGTTGTGTAGAAGAGTTAAAATCAAAACCTTGTTTATATGTAAATTTAAAATGAGTAGTTATATTTAGTAGTTAAAAATAAATGATTAAAAATAAATACTTAAAAATAAAAAATAATAAACCGAACCAACCAATTAAATAGTAGAAAAGGTTTGATTTCCGTAGAATTATAATCCAATGGATCCGTGATTTTTAAGAGAATATTGAATTCGTTTTGAAAAACATATATTGGTTTAATTTTGGATTTTGGTGGAATAATCAACATAAAACCAATTTGAACTAAAGGAAAACAAAAATATATTGATATTCATATTTGATTGAAGAATAAATGTATATGGGAAATATGAAGCAAAAATATTATAGATATTAAGCTATTCATGGAAAAATGTTGCTTCCAGGCATTAGAATAAATGAGAAGAATTTACATGTTATCTGGGCAGCATCAACTAGACCATTCAATCAACGGTCCAAATTATGTCATATGAGTAGCTGTATGCTGCATCTTATAATAAAAAGGCTTTGAATAAAATTGAAATAAAGACAAAAATTCGAAAAAAAAAAAATCAAATTCCAGTGGAAATCAAAATGCAAATTAATAATTTTTTTTATTTTAACAAAAAATCAATTTCAATTTATTAGATATCAATTTGAATCTACAACTTTTTACGTGTAAGAAGAATAATATTGAATTTGATTGAAGAATCATATTCAGATAATACAAATTATACCAAACAATTAGATTCTTTAATTTTTCATAAAATATCATATCTGTATTAAAAAAAAACATATTGAATGATTAAAAATGTAATATTTGAAGTTTAATCGGTTTTCCAGACCTTAAGGCCTTGTTTGGTTTGTATTTTGGAATTCGATGGTTTAGAATCAGTTGTTGGTAAATGTAAAGATTCTTAGAATTTTGATTCTAAAATTTAGAATCTGAATATTCGAAATAACATTCTTTCTATTTTTGAAATATTAATACAACAAACCAATAGTCAAAATTCCAATTTTTTTTAGAGAGATTTGCATGTTTAGACCATCTTTAGAAAGTAATTGCAAAATTATTCTTCTATGAGAATATTAGCAACAATA
>JBBMEF010066971.1:0-11007 GCA_037832685.1 Sicyos baderoa | reverse complement strand
TAAGAATGTTTAGATATTTTTGCCAAGTTGAGTTTCTAGATATCTCTTAGACCATCTAGGATGAATGGTTGAATCTATAATTTTCTTTGGCCCATAGTTTCTAGATTCATCTTTGGGACTAACGAGTATTTTTTTTTTTTTAAAGCAACAACTTGTTACTATTTAGTACACCACTTACTACTACATTTTACAACATTTGAAAGTTGAAAAATAAAAATGAAATAAATTCAAAATACATTCAAAATGATATCTTAACCTAACCTTAATTACCAGATATCGTTGTCAACCGAGTAATAACTCAAACGACATTAATATACATCTAATAACCTAAAGGTCCTGGGTTCGAGTCTACCCTACTCCTAAAAATTGTAATCTCAAAAAAAAATAAAAAAAATACCAGACATCGTTGCAAATTATTGGTCTGGTGACGCCATACAAATGTCAAAAATCTTCAAACACGTGGGGAATATAGCCTCTCAAATAAAGGCAAGAAAATCAAGGCCATATTAATTGAAGAATTCTACCTCAATAAGTCCTGTTGTGTCAGCATCTCCACCCCAAAATAATACTCTGAACACAACCATTTAATTAATAATTAAAAAAATAAAAGAACACTTCAAAGTCAAAATTAACATGATTAAATGCTTTATCAACTAAGATATCAACTTCTTCAACTAAACTATAACTCACCTTAGAGACATGCACTATTTTCCTGAAAAAGAAAGCCCCCAACAAATGGGCGTTGAGAAATAGATTCGGAAATAGAGAATTCAATGCTAAATAACAAAAAGCCATTATTCAAGGACTAAATAATTGAAAGAAACTATATGAATTATGATAGTTCATATAATAGAGCTAACGGGTCCCGTCAAAGGAGGGCCTTCCTTGTCATGATTTACACTGCCCTAACCTATAACCAACTGTTCGTAAACTATAGTGTTCGGTTACGAAAGTGCGATAGAGATAAATTTAGCAATTTTGTCCTCCTCGTGTTTATATTTTCAACAATAATTGCGAAGTTTGTCTATTTGGATGGAGCAACTCCGAAAAAATTTCATAAAATCCTTTATAAAACTTCTATAAATGCCCTTTTAACTTTATGGTAGGATATCACTTCTACTTCAATTACTCATAATCTTTCAAATATAAACTAGGATTTTTTGGCACAACATCAAAATTAAAGTTTTTGCCACAACCACTAACAACTCGTCTATCCAAACGAATGTTTTCGTCACTACCACACATAGCCGTTCAATCCAAATCAGATTTTATCTTCATCAAACCCCTTATTACCACTCAAAACCTCTATAACCACTACCTCTCATTCCCAAAACCCTTTCATCCAAACACACCCTATGGCAGTGTTTTAACAGTTTTTAGGCTATTTCTAATGAAAAGGCCACAAAGGCAAACCAAATATGTTGTCATATAAATAGTCCAATCAAACAAAAAGGGAAATTAAGGGAAGTGTAGAGATGACATGTGATTCACACATAATAAACCCAAAAGGTTGAAATAGCAATATGCTTGGTATACTCGAGTAAAACTCTTCTACATATGGATGTGTAGATGAGCTCTACTTTTTGTCTAGGTGGCAACATTTGGTTCCACACAAAAATACTTTATAAATGAAAACGTCAAAATATGTATAATTTTTTGTGGCTCAAATGGTGTCACGTAGACAAAAAGTAGAGCTCCATATACTATTTCAGCTAAATGCTTGCTTATCCATTCAATGAAAGTGCAGGAGACCTAATTTATGAACTGTAACATTTGCTTAACATTAAAAAAAAAAGGTAAGTTCTATCATCATTTGAAATTTTGAAGTAACGAACTAATGTGCATTGTTTATAATTAATGACAGAGTTGAATCTAATAAATTCTATTTACATAATGAGATTAGCTGATTACTATTTGAACTAAGTTCTATACCAATCAGATATCTTAGATTGCAGTGGAACTTATCACTTCACAGCCAAACTAATTGAGCTCTCTATACTTTTTACACAAAACTTAGCGAGCAACTTTTTTTTTTTGATATTCGTGACTGTCCAGACCAGGTTGGCCAGCGAATTAGGCAGAAATTATTCAGTTGTCTATAATCATGGGCATTCAATAAATACAATTTATCTGAATGATAAGATTCATAGATAGTTTATAAGATCCACAACAACACCAATATTATCATAATGGCTAGATTATGGTTAACAAAAGTAAAGGCAAAAGACTGTTTAAAAAAATGGTGAAGGCAAAAGACAAAAATAGATCAAAGATGACAATTTTCAGGGAGTCAAAATATGAAAAAGGACAAGGTAAGCATCTGAACCACAAATGCTATCCAGCTCAGCACAGATATTCCAGTCATTTTCTAACTTGTTTTAACTTTCAAATCTCCCTCCTTCACGCCACCACTCTGCTCTTGGTAGAGGAGTTGTGACTTCAGCAATAGTTAAATCCTATTTTTGGTTTTCTCCATTGCTCTTGGGGCTACAAAAGAAAGTGTAATGAATGATGCCATAACTTACCAACTACAATCTACAAGACATATGAACCAGACCACACCCACAGAAGTAAAACAACTAAAAGTGGATGAAAAGATCAGAGGGGCTAATTCATAATGCAAATGTGTAATATACGTATATTAATTGCTCCTACGCTTATATAGTTAAGATTAGCGAGGCCATGTTCCAGATAATGAAAGTATCTTCCATATTATTAGATAGTATAGAGTTCCATCTCAAAACTAATTGATAATAAAAGGAATAGCTCATCTACCTTGTCTTCTAAGTGCTAGGAGGTCTCCAAACTATTCTAATGTAGGACTATGTGGTAACCTCAACAATGCCTCCTCATGATGGTGTCACTTTGAGATCATACCCCAATTTCATTTTATTGAACGTAGACTGAATACTCATTTGGATTTAATAGGCTCTAAGGACAGAAGGTCTCTAACTTTTCTAATGTGGAACAGTGTGGGATCCTAACACAAATGTATTATAATGGAGGTTCTAATTTCACTCAATACATTCTCATACCCAAGTAACTCTTAGGGATTATAACGTGTTTAAAGTATATACAAGCTATTGCCATCTGGGAACATGGAAACCTCAAACATTGAATGAGAAGGAAAAGAGCAAATATTTTTAAGTTAAAAATGCATAAATTTTTTTTTTTTGGCAGATGAAAACTATAGTTTTATTATAAAAAAATCAACTTTTAAACGGTACCTAAGCCAATTGCATCAGAGCCCTTCATAATTTTCAGTCTCTTGCATGAATCAATGAACATCCTGCAATGAAGTTCACGAAATTTAATGCAGAATACATTGCCTAAATCTTGGACATCAACTAATACAAGGTAGTAGAATTAATGGGAGAAATGGATGATATTTTGTTGTAGAAAAAGTAGTTCAAAGAGCAAAATCCAAATATGTCCTGGAGCCATTCCGTTCAGAGTAGTTTTCTTGTTATATTGCTGCAGTGTTTTTTTTACAGTAATAAGAATGCATTAAAATAATTGAAGTCAATAAACTTACACCCAGGGGATTTCCCCTACAAGCATCCAGTCACCATCCCTGTCTTCATATGTAAGCACAAATTCAGATCCATGTAAATGATCCCTCAACTTGCTCTCGCCGAGTATCTCTCTCCCTAGAGTTCCAGGGGATCCACATTGACCTGCAACACGAAAACAGTAGAAAACATGGCATTCTTGTGAATCAATGTGACAATGTAGATCACAACCACACATACTATACATATGCTGAATTTGATAACAGGACATACTATAATGTTCAAAATAGTTGGAGCTCACCTATAGTAAAACAGCTAAACATCTTCTCAAGAGCAGAAGATAGTTCCTGATATGTAGAGTAAGTTCTCAGATCTACCTTCCTCAAATATGGAGCACCCTCCATGCTCACCTTGACAAAAAGAGCACTTGAACCTGGCTTTCCGTCAACCTCGTCATTGTTTTTAGAGTTAGTGACCAATGAATTCTTCCGGAAGGTTTTTATAGGAGGCCAACCAACAACCTGCGCCCTGTAGGTAAAGGAGAAGATTTCGCAATCTGTCATCAGGTGAGCTCAAATGACTCATTTCCTAGTTAATATTTAATCATAGTTCTTGCAATAAAAATTAGTGAAACCGTCTACAACAACCATTCACTTACTTCGAAGCTGGAACATTGTTGTGATCATTTGAAGCACCTTTGTGGCCATGGCCAGTTCCTTTGGTCTCACAAGGCCATTCATGCATTACCTTAGAGGGCAATTCTTTGGTTGCATTAGGCTGAGGTCCAGAAGGCCTTGATGATAGCATTGTATTTAGCCCTGAATTAGCATGAAACTTCCCTTGACCCAATGGAAATGAAGACTCGGGATCCGAACTAGATGCATGAAACATCCAGTTTCTTTCTGTGTAAAGAGGACCTTTCACCTCTGAGTACCCATCCATGGTATCAGAGAAACCTCTTTTGATGCCAGAAACAATGTTCTTCTGTGATGCCACACTATACCCATCCTTTGAAGGAAGCAGTTGAAGTAGAGTTTTCTCATCCGGTTCTCCAGAGCTCATCAAGCTAAATTCTTGTTCTCTTTCAGGTGACAGAGATCCAGGTAGTCCAAGTCTCAATTCTGTAGCTTTTAAATTGAGATTGGTTTTGTTCTCTTCCGACAAGTTTGGCACAGCGGAGCTGTCTACTGAAGAACAGGGTGATAGCCGCAGGTAATTCCATTCTCTAAATTTGGCACCATTCGGATAAAGACAGTCCATAGAAGGTGAAGCAGCCACTTCTGCGACATTGCAGAGAGCTTCCCCTTCAGCATTGAGCAGTGGGGGTGACATTGGAGTTCAAATATCTCAGACGATTTTAGGTGGATACAATCTAACCAAACGATTTTATAGCCTGAAATATGCAAATCTAGATCAAGGGTACACAATGAGAAAACAAAATCATGTTAGAAAAGAAACTACGTGGTTGTTAAGGCAAAATAGGATCCAATTTTAACAGTTTAAAAGGGCATAGGCAAGAAACATTGAAATGGGCCAACACAACAGCTATACAAAATTAAGAGATCACAGTATCAATCTCCTATCTTCAGGTTAAGTAGTCAAAGATGTTAAGATCTCATTATTGTCCCACGAAAGTCCTACAAACATTCATCGATAGATAGACTACTCTTCTCATCACCAATCAGTTTTGAGATGGATGTGCACGCTATCTAATATAGTTCCCTTTGAAACTAGCAATCGCATCCAGTTATGCAGAACTACAGACTCTCGATTCGAGAATCAACTGGCTTAAAATCAACATTTGATGCCAGATTATTTCCTCGTGGATACATTATAAAAACAGCATCACATTAACACCACAAAACACCGTGACTGCATGGCTTCATTCGTAAACCAAACCAGGAAAAATAAAATCAAACCAAACGGAAAACAGAGATAGATACCAGCAGCTTCTGATCGCAATGAATGAAAAAAAAAAAAAAAATCAACAAACAACGAATCAACCTGTAAAATCAAAAGACGCTAATGAATAAGACTTCTCCTATTTCCATAAACGAATCAATACAAATCTTGGACGCACTAAGACGAAGTATAAGAAACCGAAATCAGAAACTGCTAACATAAACATACCAGTAGTTCTATTTCTTAAAGTTAATTTCTCATATCATGAACACATCGTGATGATATCTTCAATATTCTCAGTTACTTGAGTCACACAAAGATATAGATCAATAATAATCTCATAAAACATCTAAAAACTCACGTCCGAACAGGAATGGAAGATGAAAATTGATTCCAAGCTTAGGGAAGCTCATTTCAAGCGGAAAAAAAACGAAGAACAAAACGAAGCAGGTGAAACAAGAAGCTGAAGGTTGTAGCAGTTACCGTCAAGGAGTCGGAGATCGGAGCCGGCGATCGGAGTTTACAGAAACTGCAGAGAGAGAGAAATAGAGAGTTTAAGGGCCTTCCATTAAAGCAGAAAACAACGAAAGAGAAATTGTGAGTTTGTATTCTCTGAGCAGCTCGAAGCATGGAAATTAAAAAGGACGAAGGGGTGAAATCGTAAATAAGTCTTAAAACTCTGCCCTTATTTTATATATTTTTTTGTCAATTTATTTTTTTTAGTACTTTTTTCGTCGATTTTTGGTTTGTCTGTATTAACGTTCATGTGCATAATGATTATATCCAAAAAGTGTGCATATCCAATATTTTCTTTCCATTTTTTTTTTATTGAAGAAACACTTCTTAAAAAAATTATTTTATATATATTAAAATGTTAAATTTTAAATTCTTTAGTTTAATTTGTATTACAAACAATTAAATGACTGATTTAATAATATTTATTTGACGCCCTTGTACTAATTTTAGATTGAATCTTTGATTTCGAAAAAAAAAATACTAAATCTTTATTTTATCAAAAAATTATTTAGGTTTTTATTTAAACAAAAAATTATGTAGGTTAATCTATACTAATGTTATGTTATTATTGATGAGTGAAGTAGTAGCTCATTTGTTTTTATAAATAATATAAATTTTCTTTAAAATTTCAAGGTAAAATAAGTGGCATAGCCATATAGGACAATAATAACCATGAGTATGTAAAAAAATAGGTTGAGCTTTAAGCCAAGCCCTCTGGAAGAGATTTACTTGGTTTGCAAAAAATCTTAAAATGTAATTTAGAAAGATGATTAATTGAGAAATGTATTTATATTTTATTCGAATAAAAGTATTATATTCGGTCATTTTTTCATATTAGTTAGATAAGATATAATTTAGAAATTTAAAAATACAAATAACAGTATTTATTAAAATGAGATATATTTAATAAATAAATAAATAAATATAAAGGAGGAGTTAGGGAAGAATGTGGGCCAATTTTATGTTTACCCCACGAACTTCCATAAGTCCATCCAACTTCTACTCAACTCTACGCGTAGGTCTCACATTTTTATTTAAATATTAAAATATTAAAAAATTATTCGATATCTATTTTTTTATTTAAATAAAAACTTCAACAATTCTATTTCCATCACATCAAACGTAACTTTATTATTAAAAAATAATTAAATATCTCTTTTTTTATTTAAATAAGAACTTCAATCATTCTCTTTCCATCACATCAAATATAACTATCTTTCCCCCGAATATAAATTTATTCTCTATTGTTTCTCTTTTCATCCCAACACAACTCAACCCAACCCATCCATTTAAAGCCAAATATGCCCTTACTTAAAAATGGTAAATATTTTTATACTAAAAAATAATAGAGAAAAAATGAAAGTTGGAGAATGAAAAAGTCAAATATTGAGTGACTGTGTTGGAAGGTTCAGAGAAAATATGATGCAGTGTATCCCTTTGTTGGCGTCTTATGGTTATGGCAGCAAAATAATAATTAAAATAAAAAATCATCTTCGAATCCTAAAGTCAGGGGCGAGTCCAAAAATGCGCTTGCCCGCCTCAAAATCTCCACTTTACCCCCTTCAAATCAAATATATTATTATTAAATGAAAATTTATCCAACTCCATCCAAATTTTGGTGAACTCATTAATTAAATTCCCATAAATTTTGACCTCACCCTAATTTAATTCTTACAATTCGAATTGAATAGTCCAAACTTATTTGAATTACTGGTTTTTCTTTCCAATAGTAAGTGAAAGAAAAGGGAAAATTATTAAAAAAAAAAAGAAAAAAAGAAAATGATGCATTAAATTGATTGAAGAATATTTAGAATTTAAATTAGAGATTTTTTTTCATGTACAATAAAGAAAATACAAAATAAATACAGGGGCACATCTAATACACAAAAATCCTTATACATTTAATAAATTCAATCAATAAATTATATAACTAAAATTTTCAATCAATACCACAAACTATTTTCAATTAATAACACAAACAATCCAATCTTCATTTAATGTTAGAAGGAGTCTAATTTTGAATGAAAAGACAATGAATAATAAAATTAAAATATGTAAAATTTTAATTTTACATAGAAAAGATGGAAAGAAAAGGGGCAAAAAGGGAAATAAAAGAGAGAGAAGGGTGCATTAAATTGAGAGTGGGAGGAGGAGGGGACAGAAGAAAACAGGGAAGAACGAGGATGGAAAGTTGTTGGGAGACAAGAAAGTAGCATCTCCCCCTTGTTTTACCCTTTTACCCCTTTACCTTCTCTCTCCACTTAATTACAATTTTTTCATAAAAAAACATTAATAATCATTATAGCAATGTTTAATAAATAAAAAAAAAAAAAAGGAGAGAGAGAGAGAAACGACAGAGCTGGTCGGTGGTGTGGCATGGCATGGCATGATGAGCTCAGGCTGCAACCGGTTTCCCACGCCTGGTTCAAAACGCATCATCCTTCTTTCTATTGGGCCGGGTTCTGGGCCTGGGCCGCGCAACTTAAAAAGCGGTGACATGGCAGTGCGTGACAGTGACCACTGACATGAGAACAGAATTGGGGCTCTGTTCTGAACGGTGAAGAAGGTCAATTTAAGAGCAAACAGCGACATTGTGGGGGCCCACTTCTTACACACGTTCTTTCATTTGTCTTCCTCACGTGCGACACCATCCTTACCTTTTCCCCCTTCTCTCTCCTCTCTTCACTTCCGTCTTCTGGGTGCTACTCTCTCTTTTGTATCAATACTTTTAAAATTATATACTTCTAAAAGTTATGTTATACGTAAAAATATATATTTTTAAAATTAAATAATAAATTTGGGTTGGTCGTGTTAGGTTTGGTTGATTTTAGGTAACCCTTGACCCAATTCAACCTATGAAAATTTCATATTTTGAACTCAATTCAATCTATTTATGTATTCAACTCAACCCAACCCGTTAAATTGGGTTGGGTTGGTTTGAGTTGTTGGGTTTTTGTGCACCCCTATTATTAACTAGTCGACTTAAATTTATTCAACTTTATTTTAACAATTCATCCCTTAAACTGAAATATTTTATTCATTCAGTTTATATCAGCCTCGAAACAAACACCGAAAAGTCTTTGCAACTTCAAGAACTGATCCAGCTTGAGATACAATCATCATTTTTGCCAGTTGATCTTGAGAATCACAATGCATCAGCTCAACACTACCTGCCTTAGTCAGCTCTCGGAGAAAATGAAAATGTGCATCAATTTGCTCGCTACGACCGTGCATAACTAGATTCTTTGAGAGCTTGATAACATAATTACTATCACAAAAAATATGAATTAATTTTTCATGATTCTGGTTCAAATTTGTTATCACCTGCTTAACCATATTGCTTGGCATGCACATGATGTTGCAGTAATAAACTCGGTCTCTGTGGTAGACAAACTAATTATTGATTGTTTTAAAAGACCATGAAACTACTCTTGAACTCAATAAGAACATATAATCACTATCAATGTAATTAAGCATCCAGTTTATAAATTCCTCCATTCTTATAAAAAATCTCAAGCTCAATAATGCCCTTCAAGTATCTCAAAACTTCGTTTCACCATTTGTAAATGCAGTTCGGTTGGATTTTTCATGTATATACTAGCGAGACTTACCACAAACATCATATCTGGTCGTGCTACGGTAAGATACATGAAACTGCCAACAACTTGTTTGTAACAAGTGTTATCCACTTTGACTCTTTTTCCATCCTTTGTACTCTTAAATCTAGGAACTATTGGATTATGAACAAAATTACTTTGATCATTCCAAAACGTTTCAACACATCTAATGCATACTTACTTTGATTTATAAAAATGCCATTGGATTTCTGATGCATCCTCACAAGATCTATCATGTCAAATTCATTCTCCATAAAATTTATAAATTATATTATCATCAACTCGTCATTTCCTGAAACAATAAGATCATCAACATATAGGCTGACAACTACCATTTTCTTGTCTTGTTGTTTTATGAACAAAGTATGTTAACAATCACATTTCTTAAAACCTTCCTCATAAAATAAACATCTATTCGGCTATACCAAGCACGAGGAGCGTTTTTAAGACCATAAAGTATTTTTTTTAGTTTATATACCTTCCCTCATTTCCTAGTTGAACATAACCTCTCGATTGCTCCACAAATATACTCTCAATTAGTTCACCATGGAGAAATAATGTTGATTTCACATCTAGTACTTGGTAAATATTCCAACCTCTTTGTGCAACAAATGCAACGACTAGTCGAATTGTTTCTGTTGGGATGCAAACAAAGTATCCCACATTGGTTAGAAGAGGGGAAGATCATGGGTATATAAATGATGACAACCATCTCTATTGGTGTGAGGCCTTTTGGGAGAAGTCCAAAAATAAAGTCATGAGGGCCTAGGCCCAAAGTGAACAATATCACACCAATGTGGAGATTCGGGTAGGGTTATCATCCTTATCAGTTTCCATACGCACAACATGTGCAAATACCTCAGTATAGTTTACTCCATATTGTTGTGAATAGCCTTGTATTTACCCATCTCTCAAATCTCATTGAATTGGGTCTTATAAACCCATTTTAATCCTACATGCTTTGCCCCTTTGGGTAATTTTGTCAGCTCCCACGTGTTATTTTTCTTTATTGCTTCCATTTCGACGTCCATTGCTTTTCTCAATTTCTCACATTTAACAGCTTCTTCAAACTGAACAAGATCATCAGTTGTAGACATCATCAAATAAGCTTCATTATTTTCTTTAAAAAGCCATTCTCTAGTCTCAAAATCTCTCATCCAACTAGGTGGTGCCCTTCGTCTCCCTCCATTTGAGCTAGAAGCATTGTAAACACCCGACTAAAATAACAGATTTTAGTAAGACTTTACTAGCATGCATGATTAAAAACTCAACAACCCAAATATTTTAAAATCAACATGCTCTTTATTAAAATCATTTGAATGTTCTATAAGAGTAAAATAGTAAAACATTCTCCTGGCCAGGATAATTCAAAATAAAATAAAAAACTTTATGAATTGGAACAAACATTTATTTAAATTGTTCATGCGGAATAAAATGCAGTTAATAAATAACTTGACACG
>JBBMEF010066951.1:0-11007 GCA_037832685.1 Sicyos baderoa | reverse complement strand
GCTTTTATATTGAGTCTTAAAAACTCACACCTCATTTTTCCTTACCCTACACGTGTTCTTCATCTAAAACCCAACAATCATTATTTTTAAATCAATTAAAATAACTTATTTTTAATCTTTCATTTTTAATTATTTTTTTAACTATTAAAAATAATTATTCATTTTAAAATTTACATCTAAACAAGGTTTTGACTCTAACTTCTATATACAAAAACTACAATCAAACGAAATTTTAGTTACAATTTTTAATTTTTAACTATTCAATCTAACTCCTCAATATAACTCTTAAAACTAAATCATATCTAAATATGCCAAACAAATCGTTCCTAGAAATGTCTATAAGACGGTATGCCTTTACTATCCCTGTCCTGCCACTCATTTTAATTCTCATTCCCATAAAATTCATCGTTAAAATTTTTGGGTAAGGCGAAGATTTTTTATGGGAAATTTATGGAGATCGAATTCACCACTAAAAATTATTCACCATTTAATTACTATTTTTTCATTTCTGTATCTCAATTGAAAAAATATACAATTTTATATTTTATTATTTTATTATTATTATAGGTTATAAGTTCTGATAAATGGTTGGAAGATAAAAACACCCTTTTACTCTACCAAAAGTCAAAGTATATAAAATGATCATATATCAATCTCTCTCTGTGAAAATGATCATATATCAATCTATCTCTGTGAAAATAGCTAAATATTCATCTTAAATAGATTTTTTGGAGTACTTGAGGGAATGGCTTAAACAATAACCACTCAATTAAATAAATATTCATTTACTCAAAACAAAATTAAATAAATATTCGTACAAAAAAATAGATTAAACTGTAACTCCAGAATTTTAATTAATATACCTATATATTATACATATATATAAAATAATTTAATTGTATATGGGCAAATTATAATTATCAAATTATCTAAATTATTGCCAAAAATAGCATAGCTCTTACATCTTGCACGATCTAGTAATATGAGGTTATGGGAATACATTTTTTGTCTTCATCCTCATTTAATTCTTGAGAAATTTTTCTTAAGAGATACGGTGAGAGTAGACCAAATTAGGGGCTTACGAAAAAAAAAAAAAAAATAGACAATTCAAACTATTTTGATTACCTAACGAATTGGTTGGATTACGATTTTATGATTTTCATTAGGTTGAATTAGTTCTTGAATTGACCAATTTTTTCACTCATTCAATTAAATCTAAACCAACCCAACCTAAAAATTTAGATTGAGTTGAACATCTCTAATACGTATGGTTGACAGATTAGTATATTGTCCGAACCAAATTGATTCAAAAATTTCACCTAACTCAATTCAATTTGGACCAAATGACATCCCTAAATCAAATAGAGAATGAAAAAAATAATTCACTTTCAACATTTAATTTATTTTAGTAGGTGGCTCAAGTAGTCAAAAAAAAGTTTAGAGAAGGTGATGAGTTCAATCCTTGATGACAACCTACCTAAGAACGACATTAGTCTAGATATATGCAAGTTGGTCCATATATATATATATATATCACACAATTATTTAGTTACTGTTTTAATAAAAATATATATATATATATCATATAATTTTTTTAGGGGAATTTGCATGTATATTACAATAAGTCAAAAAAATTACATAAATAGCAAAATAATAAAAATATTTGTAAATATAGCAAAATCAGATTTATAAACTCCATCAATAATATCAAATAGTGTCTGATAGACTCTATTAATAGTGTCGAATAGACTCCATCAATAGTGTCTGATAGAGTCTATCAATAATATTTAAAAAAAATTGCTATATTTGCAATATTTTTAAAATGTTGCTATAATTCTAATGTGGGGTATGAAATTTGATATAGAGTGCAAATTCCCATTTTTTATTAATAAATTATATATCAGGTCATTTAAATTATGTTTGACTTATTATATATATAAATATAACTCTAACTTTCTTGGAGCTTTTTAGTTTAATTTTTAAAAAGAAATAATAGGTGTTTCTTTTTTGTTGCGATGGGGTTCATTTAAAACAGCTGGACTGGTTTTGACTTATTTTTTGGGAAATGGTATAATTTAGCTAAATTTAAGGAAATAATGGGGTATGACTACTTTGTTTTAGACTTTAAATGAGTGGTTATATCAAAATCAGGAGAAGATAGATAGATATTTTGTTCCCAAACTACCCTTACATATTTGAGCAAACTAGGAAAATGTCTACTTTTTGTAAACTAATTAGGGAAATGTCTACTTTTTGTAAACTAATTAGGAGAAGATAGATAAATATTTTGTTCCCAAACTACCCTTACATGTTTGAGCAAACTAGTAAAATGTCTACTTTTTGTAAACTAATTAGGGAAATGTCTACTTTTTGTAAACTAATTAGGGAAATGTCTAAAAATAGAACTATTTAAATGCATGTCTAGCTTCAATTGTGTAATTAGCAATTTAAATACAAAATACCAAAATACTCATATAAATTGATTATTTATTGGTTAAAATACCATTTTGGTCCCTCAACTATTATGAAAGTTTCATTTTGGTCCCTGAACTTTCAAAAGTCCAACTTTAGTCTCTCAACTATCATTTTTGATCTACTTTGGTCCCTCAACTTTCAAATGTCCAATTTTAGTCCTTTAAGTTTCTTAAATGTTTAAAAATGGTCCTTAAGTTAAAAATAAAACTTAACCCTAATTAAGAATGAATAATGTGGCAAAAAAATAATAATAAAAAAATCTTATCATCCCCCTCCTCCATTCCACACTTCTCTCAACACCTCTATTTCCAGAATGAAAAAAAAAAAAAAGCATTTGGAGATTGATTAAACGTGGACGCTGTGAACCATCAATCGCTCTTTCATTCAAATTTAAATTTGAAACATAACTTAATTCTTCATCCTCCATCTTCTCCTGTAAGTATTACACAACAAACAAACAAGCTTTGTTTCCTCCCTGCCTATTTTTAATTATTATTTTCTTGCCACATCATTCATTCTTAACTAGGATTAAGTTTTATTTTTAACTCAAGGACCATTTTTAAACATTTAAGAAACTTGAAGGACTAAAATTGGACATTTAAAAGTTGAGGGACCAAAGTAGAACAAAAATGATAGTTGAGGGACTAAAATTGGACTTTTGAAAGTTCAGGGACCAAAATGGAACTTTCATAATAGTTGAGGGACCAAAATGGTATTTTAACCTTATTTATTTTTTAATTAATTGTAAATAAACATAATTGTTTAACTAACATGTGAGAGAAACCCCTAAATATTGTCAACTGCCTAAATTAAAATAATAAACCAAAATATAAAATTGAAAATTGAAAAATAAAATTAAGAATTAAGTTTTTGGTTTTTTTTTTTTTTAAATAATAGAATTTAGATTTTTTATCATATACCGAATGACGTACATCCATGGTACGTGTGTGTACAACTGATCCATAGTTCGAAATCCGTACCGAGGATGGGCAAACGGGGGCAATTAATGTGTCTGCCAACCATTTTTTAGGGAGGCGAAATTTTAGGTTGTAATCTCAAAAAATATATATATATAGTGTATTTTACTATTTCTTCATTAAAAATTATCCACTACACTAATTAAAAATATATGAATGGAAGATTTTTTTATTGAAGTTCGATAACTATTTGTTACATTGATTGACGTTATCGGATGTATAAACGTTTTCATCATTTCAACTTTTTGTCATGTACTTAATTTTTCAATAAAAAAAAAACTATTCATATAATTTATTATTATTATTATATAGGAGAAATTCTCTTTTTAAAATCTTGAACTTAATTTTTTTTTTTTTAGATTACAACATTTTAATGTGGGGGATTTGAACTGTAAGGACCTACTTGGACTGGATTCTCATTCTAGGTCCTTACTACGATGTATGGTTTAAAACAATGACAACAAGAAAGATACAATAAAGCTGTAACGACCCGATTTTTAGAGTTCAGTTTCCGGTCGGTTGGTCGTTTTTCGTTAATAAATTCTTGGTTATGTTTGAATTATTATTGGATTTAATAAAATGTTCTTCATTCTTGGCAGGATTTGCTTCGGTTAAATTATGAGGATTGGAAGCTTGGTTTGTAAAATAAATTAAAGAGAATTAATTTGGTTTCCAGTGGGTTTCGAACCCAAGATCTCTTGCTTGGAAGGCTGGTTGTAAAGAGCAATTAAATAGGAAAATAAAATGTCTTTGCCACGATTCGAATGGAGGATTTTTGGGATTTATTGGGAATTAAATCGATTAAAATTAGCTAGGGCTTTGGGAAGGATTTCACGTATTCCAACACATTCTAATGAAACTTAAATGAAAACTTTTATCAATAATATCCATTCTCAAGATCTCAGCATTAAGGTTCTGGCTTAGAAATTCCCGTCATAAACTAAAGCTATAACTTTGTAACTCGCTTTTAGCCTCATTTGCCTTTGAAAATAATTTTATCCCTCTTAGCTAGCAATTTCTTCCCAGCCAGACTAAGAACTTAAGCACTTAGAAACGCTAATGCCTACAACATTAAAACACTTCACTAAATCCCTTGAGACTCCTAGCCAAAGTTTCCAACTAAAGCATTTTTCCCCACTCACACACCCTTCTAGCACTTCAAGCTCTCCTTTAGACCATCTACACCCAAATCCCTTAGTTCCTTAAGATGGCATGCTTGAGCAAAGCACCACATTTAGGCGACGGACTCAACCAAAGTTAAGATGTTGGCGATCTTAGGAGTGCTTTCAGCACTATGGCTACGAGTCTTAGTTCCTGTAGGGGTTTCTTTCTTTGATTTGCACGGCTTTGCCTTTATGCATTCTTGGCCTTTGGCCTTATTGAGTGAGCTTTTTTGCTTTCACTTTTAAATGCTTTTCGCATTGTTTTTTGTAGCTTAACCAGAATGCTTTAATATTTCTTTTGAATTTTAAAATTTTAATATTTGATCTTTTGCTCGGGCTTGCCCCCACCCCCAGACTTGAAATCTTCATTATCCTCAATGAAGGTAAGGCTTAATTCCCCTAAACTTAAGGTTTTCAAGATTTCTTGCAAAAATGCTTTAAGCTTTCAAATTTAGCATTTTTAGAGCTCCTTTATTTCCTTGGCCAAAATAGGGATTAATTTTTCTTAGAGGTTAGAATTGTTTTCAGCAGCTCATTCTTCTAAAAGGTCAAAACTAGGCTAAAATTTTAGTTTGCTTAGAAAATTTTTAAGGCAGAAAACAATGGTGAGATTAAGAAAATTTAACTATCAATAACAACCAGAAAAAAATATAATAAGAGGCAAGAACTTGAACAAACATCTATTCAATTTTATCAAAATAAAGCTAGCAAGAAACATTTTGAGCATTTATGCTAGCATCAACCAGACATACAAAAATTATATTTATCAAAATAAACCAACAGAGCAGATATTAAAAAGATAAGGACAGAAACTTCCATCTAAAACTGGACACTTGAACTTGAATGACTTGGAGCTTGAGCGATTTTGTAATAGGAGGGATTGAGCACTCTTCAACATGTCCAACAATTAACTCAAGAGGAAAATTAGGGAATTGCAGTTCTCCTCTGAGTTCAACATTCATTTTTAGCACTGAATCCCTTTGTTGGACATATTTCATGTAAATGCTAAAATTTTGTGCAAAGTTAGCAAAGACTTCCTCTTGAGCTTGTTGTCTCTTCATCAATTCGTCAATGGCCGCAGCTATTCCAACTCATTTTCCAACATGAACTATTCTTGAACGACTCTCGGGAACAACATACACTAAGTGCACTGACAGAAGCTGATCATCCATAAAAGGTTGTACTCCTTGTCTTAAGCAAATGGAGGTAATCAGGTGCGGAAAGAACAGTTTTCCTTCCTTCTTGTTGATGCATCGCTTGATCTCACCAACGATAATCCTTCCCACATCAATGATCCAGCCTTCTAAAATCGCATAAACTAACAGGGCCCTGGTCCGAATTACTTCAGTCGAGTGCATTGTAGGCATTAGGCTTGTGCGAACAAAGTTCAACCAGCAATGGGCTTCAGCGGTTATAAAAGATGCTAGCACAACTTTTGTGCCCTTCTCAACTATCCAATTAGCTTATTCACTTCCAATTCTTTTTAAACAGATGTCAAGCAACTCCTCAGAAGGCTTTTTACACAGCTTGTTAAACATTGCACCTGCCTTATTCGCAAATCTAAGCAGTTCATTGATGGATTGAGCACTCCAATCCACATAAACACCTCTCACTCTGCTCTTGAATTCGGCTTCCTCATTCATATTGCAATAGAACTCCCGAATCCAGTCAGGCCAAGCTGGTTCATATGGCCTCACCAAGTATTTCCAACCAAATTTCTCTATGGTTTCTTCAAGTTGTTCATCCAATCCGTCTGAACCTTGCTCTTGAAAAATCTGCCTATCCACTATGTTTTGACTTCTCTCAACAACCTTTTGACTTAACAGGAAGCCTCCAAAGGCAACTCTAATTTTTTGCCAATTTCCACTATTCACAACAAATTTCTTAGGTTTTCTCGAGGCGTTCTTCTTCTTTTTGACTGGCCTTGAGCTCTCTCCTACTTCCACCAGTTTTTCAACCATTGGTGGTTGATTCAAGTCCAACTCCAAAAACTGCACTTCTTCTCTCACTTCTTCTAAAGTTTCCTCTGCCAACATTTCCTTTCTTTTGCCTTTATCAGCCCTCTTTCTCTTCTTCTCCTTTTCAACTTCCTCTCTTTTTTTCTTTTCCATCTCTTCTTTTTCTTGCTGCTTTTTCTAAGCTTCTCTCTTTTTCCCAGAACTTCTTACTTCCTCTAACACTTCCTTCCAAAATTATGTTGTCTTTTCCACTTCTTGCATGCTACAATCACCAACCACTTCACCATTCTCTTGATTTTCTAACCCTGCAGCTACTTCAATCCTAGGTTAGTAACAACAACCTCCTCTAGCACTTCCTTTTCAAAAAAAATAGGAGTTATACTTACTTGTTCTGTGCTAGCCGCATTCTTCGTTTTCCTTCGTCTAATCAAGGGAACATCCTCCTTCGAAAGAGAAGAATCTTCAAAGATGGTAATGGTGTTGGTTTGCGGTGCATCCAGTGGGACATGCACCTCAATGGCGAGTCGCTCTCCATCAGCAATGGCCTTGGCTTTTTGGGCTCTGGTTTTGGGTGCCATTGACTTCAAATTTTTTGGAAGAAAAGGTTTTCGGGTGAGGGTTTGAGTGAGGGAAAACGAAAAAGTTTTGTGGAAGCTTTTAGGGTTTCACGCAGAGAAGATGGAGAGCCAAATCGAGGTAAATTTCAGAGGAGTAATGGGGTAGGTGCAGAGCATTCCATATATATTCTTAAAGAGGAAAATAAAAATCCGCCTTTTCACTTTTCAAAATCCCACAATCGATCTCCATCGTCGATTTCTAACGGATGTGATGAAACCACGCTAACTCGCCCTGGACTTCCACGTGTTAAAAATAGTCCTCCACGTTTCGAAATTGGCCGACCACTAACTTCACCTTTTTCACACATCCGCAGTTCAGTAAAATTGCTAAAGACTATAAAACTAGCAATTCAAAAATCACACAAACAACTATACAATCAAACGATAAACGAATTTAAGCAGCAGCATGCATAACAATTCAAAGAATAGGTAAAATTAAAGCATATGATTAACTTGGAGGATAAAATTATAAATACCGACATTCTAGTGCTCCAAGCATTTCTGCACTTCCTTACTCAGAATTTGGGGACATAGAAGATTTCCTTTTTCCGAGATCTTCTCCCCAGTAATGCTTTAGACGTTGTCCATTGACCATAAATTCACTTCCATCCTGCTCATTCATTATTTTAATTGCACCGCTAGCATTCACCTGCACAATTCTAAAAGGACCAACCATTTAGATTTAAGTTTACCAGGAAAAAGCTTAAAACGTGAATTATGAAGGAGTATTCTTTGCCCTGTTTCAAACCTTATAGGTCTGATTCTTTTGTCGTGCCAAGCCTTCGTCTTCTCTTTATAGATCTTAGCATTATCATAGGCAGGGAGCCTATGTTCCTCCAATTCAAGAAGTTGATTCATCCTTGCAGGTCCTGCTAAGTTCATATCAAAATTATTTTCTTTAAAGCCCAGAATGCTTTGTGCTCTAGCTCTAGCGGCAAATGACATGATTTCCCAAACACAAGTTGATATGGAGACATCCCCAATGGAGTTTTAAATGATGTGCGCTATGCCCATAGCGCATTATCCAACCGCATTGACCAGTCCTTTCTAGATGGTCCTACCATTTTTTCCAAGATACTTTTAATCTCTCTGTTTGAGACTTCAGCTTGCCCATTCGATTGAGGGTGGTAAGGTGTTGCAACTCTATGCTTGATATTGTACTTTTGTAGCACACTCGCCATAACTCTATTGATAAAATGTGTTCCTTCATCACTTACTAATGCCCTCGGCGTTCTGAACTGCGTAAATATATTTATGTGTAGAAATCAGATTACCGTTTTTACATCATTCAAAGGACTAGCTATTGGTTCAACCCATTTGGATACATAATCCACTTCTACCAGGATGTAAAGGTTGATTTTTGAAGGTGGAAAGGGTCCCATGAAATCTATGCCCCAAACGTCAAATAATTCAATTTCATAAATGCACGTCATTGGCATTTCATCCTTAGTTCCAATGTTTTCTATCCTTTGGCATTTGTCACACATTTTTGTGAAGCGATGTGCGTCTTTGAAAATCGTAGGCTAATATAACCCTGATTGATAGACTTTAGTTGCAGTTCGCATTCCACCAAAATGTCCTCCATAAGGAGAATTATGACATTGTTCTAGCACTTCTTCAGTTTCATTAATTCTCTAGAACACATCTTCTTATGATGTTATCAACATGTTGTTTAAATAGAAATGACTCATCCCAATAATAATGCTTCACGTCAGAATAAAACCTTTTCTTTTTCTCCCTTGTTAATTCTGGTGGTGTAATGCCACTCACAAGATAATTCGCAAAATATGCAAACCAAAGTCTTTCTGCTAACTCCACTGCTGTAGCATTGAATAATTTCATATCCGGAAAATTTTCACTTATTTGGATTCCTTTCCATTTTTCTTTCACTTTCTTCAGTCGTGATAATTGATCAGCAATCACATTGATAAGTGCCGAATGTTGCTTGATTCTTACAGAGCTAGAGGTCCTTCTAGGATCCTTGTAAAAACTCACAATTTAGACAACTTAGATCAAACTTAGAATCTATCATTGTCTCTCTTAGATCCTAAGACAACTCACTCCAGAATTAGCTTGATCAAGACTAATCTAATGAATTGATTTAACATCAAACCTAAAGCATGATTTGAAAGAAATTAAACACCAAAAGGGGTTCAAGAAAACACAAGTTTTGATTCATAAAGTCTGAGTTTTACAACTAGTTCATGACTATTTATAGCCTAAGATAATTAAACCTAAAAAGGAAACTAACATAATTACCATAAATGATTAAACCTAAAAAAGGAAACTATTACCATAAATGATTAATCCTAAAAACAAAAAGGAAACTATTACCATAAATGATTAAACCTAAAAAAGGAAACTATTACAAAAAATGACCCTTTTGCCAAATATAACCTAAAACATTAAAAAAACATTAAATGTTGGGTGACATTATGATCCATTTCATTTCTTTATTTAAAATTCTGCATTGTAATCTTTATAAGCTTCTTGGATTCTTCTTTTCTTGCTCCTTGTAATTGCTCCTTCATGTGAATATAATAAGTCGCTGGTTCGATTCGTATCAGCCCTTCTTGTCCTTTACTTCAAGATCAAACTCTTGTAACAATGTTATTTTCGACCCCACTACATAAGAACATAATTTTTCTAGTGCAAAAACAACTGCTAACAACTCTTTCTCAGTGGTGGTGTAGTTGAGCTGAGCTTCATTTAACGTTTTGCTTGCATAGTAAATCGGTTGAAATAATTTTTCTCCCCTCTGTCCCAAAGCAGCTCCTACAACATAATCACTTGCATCGCACATTAATTCAAACAGTTTTGTCTAGTCAGGTGCAATTATGATTGTTGCGGTGGTTAAAGCATTTTTCAGCGCATTGAACGCCTTCAAACAATCTTCACTAAACTTGAATTCTCTATTCACCTCTAGCAATTCACATAACGGTTTTGAGATCTTTGAGAAATCCTTAATGAATCTTCGATAAAAACCAGCATGCCCTAAAAAACTTCGAATGCTTTTGACATTATTCGGGGGTTCCAACTTTTTAATAACTTCAACTTTAGCTCTATCCACTTCAATTTCTTTCTTTGAAATTTTGTGGTCCTATGCCCTCCTTCACCATGAAGTGGCATTTTTCCTAGTTTAATACCAAGTTAGTCTCAATGCATCTTTCCAGAACTTTCTCTAAATTATGCAGGCATGTATCAAATGACCTTCCAAACACAGTAAAATCATCCATAAAAATCTCCACTATCTCTTCAATCAAATATGAGTAGATGACCATCATACAACGCTGGAACGTTGCTGGAGCATTACAGAGTCCAAAAGGCATTCACCTAAACGCAAAAATTTCAAAAGGACAAGTAAAAGTTGTCTTCTCTTGGTCTCTTGGATCTATGGTTATTTGATTGTAACCTGAATATCCATCCAGAAAACAATAGAATTCTTGACCGGTTAATTTGTCTAACATTTGATCTATTAGGGTAATGTAAAGTAATCTTTCTTAGTCGCCTTGTTCAGTCTCTGATAACTAGCTTATGCGAGTGAATTTAGGACAACGAATTATAGAATAACTTAGTAAAATGCATAAGAAAAACGTTCAAGTTCGCTCTAAACCAGACATGTTTGCGAACTTCCTCACCTTATAGTTTTCTGAGTAAGAAAGGATAATTGGTACTAAAAGATAGAATTATTTAACGTTTGCTATGTATGAGATAAAACAGAGTTCACAGTTCCTCAATCATTGCGAAAGCGAATTAGAAGATCGACCATCGGACAAGTACACGCGTCAACCATCCAAACAAGATCGCATCAGAACCA
>JBBMEF010066930.1:0-11008 GCA_037832685.1 Sicyos baderoa | reverse complement strand
GAAGTTTATGTATGATTATGGAGTGTTTAAATTTTATTTAGTTCTCTATATTAAATTGTGTGTATATATATATATATGTAAGTGTTTTTTTTATATAGTGCGCCTTACGTAATAAAGCCCTCGCCTTTTGGTGCGCATTGCGCCTCATGCTCCAAAGGGTCATTGCGCCTTAGTGCGCCTTGAGCTTTTTAAAACACTGGTCGTATGGACATCATATTTCATACTATAATGAAACCGTTTCTTCATCCATAAAAGACATTGCATTTGCAAGAAGCTTTATCCTCTCCGGTTTTTTTCTGTTTCAGGGTGAAGAAGTGACATTTGACTACAATTATGTAAGGGTATTTGGGGCTGCAGCCAAAAAATGTTATTGTGGGTCTCCCCAATGTCGAGGTTATATAGGTGGTGACCCCCACAATTCTGAGGTCATTATTCATAGTGATTCAGATGAAGAATTTCCAGAACCAGTGATGCTTCGTGCATATGGTAGAAGTTCGAATAGTAACTTGCCAACTGCAGCTAGCTCGGTGGATGGTTCTAAAATGCAACCCTCAGAGCGTATAAAAGGGGTTAGGAATAAGAAAGAACAACCTATTGGTATAGCTATCCAAATGAAGATTTTAGAAGAAAAAGAGGAACCCCTTAAAGCTTTGAAGATTCCAGAGGATCCTCCTAAGCTTTCCACTTCAAAGATTTCAGAAGAACAAGAGGATCGTCATAACCTTTCTGCCTCTACCATATCACCATTGCACAGTTCATTGGAATTTGAAGGCTCGAAGGTAGCATCATCAATTCGGCTGCCAGAAATTACTCAACAGACCGAAGATGTGACAAGCAAACCGGTCTTTGTTGATCAGACAGAAATACCTCTCGTGGACAATATTTCTGACAAAAATACATGCTCCATTGAGCAGGAGGCGAAGTTACCATTTGATGACATTGATGCTCACAAGAACTCTGAGCTGGATGCTATTGAAGATAAGCAAGTGCATATAAATTCGCTTCCTCTGATGAAAACTTCTCGTAAACCAGGTTCCATCAAGAAAGGAAAAGTTAGCTCTGTAGAAAAAGTAAAAATAACTAACAAGCCTCAGATTTTGTCCGTAAAGTCCAAGCGGTTGTTTGAAGGTTCTCCGGGTAACCGCTTTGAGGCAGGTTAGTCATGTTTGGGGTACTAGCTTTTGCTTAAATAGCTGTGATGGGCGTATTAATAGTTAATGCTATTTAATGCATCAGTCGAGGAGAAGCTTAATGAGCTCCTGGATACTGAAGGGGGGATTAGCAAAAGAAAAGTGAGTCATTATGACATTCCGCATTTTGATTTGTTGAATTTTTTGCTCTTCTATTGGCTTTATTTGCTGGTGGCAATGAGTGGTTATTTTATTTGGGCTCTTTTATGCTTTACTAACTGCTACTCTTTCTTAATGTATTTTTGTTGCGTTTTTTTCATGGCTCAGAATATTGGTTTCTGCTAATGTGTTTTGTTTTAACCAAACCCAAAGGAAAAACAAAGTGGATTTGCATCTGCTGCAGTGTGCTTATTTTTTGTTCAGGAATACATGCATCGTGTTCGAGTACTCATAAGTTTTTTCCTCCCTCTAACAGGAGGCTCCTAAAGGGTACTTAAAGCTTCTTCTCCTGACTGCTGCATCAGGTGCAAGTGCCAGTGGTGAAGCCATTCAGAGGTTGACTTCAATCAGTTTTATATTTTCTATGCTCTAAGTTATTATAACTTATGGCCTGCCTTCGTAGACTTTTGATTTTTGAACTCACTTATGTTATGCATGTGAATCAGAATGTATTAAATGTCTTTTCTTTTTACAGCAACCGTGATCTTTCAATGATTCTTGATGCTCTTTTGAAGACAAAGTCGCGAGTAGTATTGACCGACATAATAAATAAAAATGGTATCCCCATTTGGTCTTGGAGTATATTTTCTTTGATCTTGCTCACTTATTGTACCATTTATTTTATAAAACACCACAAACTGTTATTTCCCCCACTTTTTCTGCTCTCAGGTTTACGGATGCTGCATAATATAATGAAACAATACAGAAGTGACTTCAAAAAGATACCTATTCTTCGGAAGCTTTTGAAGGTAGTACTCTCGATGGAAATTGTAATATTTCTTTTCTGAATTTGGCAAGACTTTTCCCAGCTCAATATATGTATTATGTGGATTTTTCCGGGTTTCATAGAATTTAGTTAAATTACTTTTTTAAAATAGCTAACCTTTTTTATATTTTATAGTCTATATTAATAAATCAACTTTGAAAGGCTACATTAGTAAATTTATATTTTCTATTATCTTCCAGCTAATATCAAAACTCAAAAATGTAATTAGATTCAATTCAATTTTGTCTTCAATCCAAACAAGATAAAGAATTTGAAATCACGTTTCAGATTTTAAATTACATTTCTTAGAATTTCTTGATGTTAGTGGGTTAATAATCGAACTCTTTTGCAGGTTTTAGAATATTTGGTAACAAGAGAGATACTCACCTCAGAGCATATTAATGGAGGCCCCCCATGCCCTGGAATGGAAAGGTTAGAGATTTGATGCATAGTTCCAAACAGTAGTTTCCTAATTATTATGCAGATAGCGTTGAAATATGTGGTAGTTTAAATCTGTTGTTTTGTGCTGATGAAAACTTCAATTTCTTCATGATGGTGCCTTTTGCAGCATAAACTTAATTATGTTTCTGCCTTTTGTAGTTTTGAAAATAGAAGGTACATCATGAAAGAATACAAAAGAGATGATTAGAAATTCTCATTTGTCACCTAGGTCCTCATAATTAGACACCAATAGCTAAGAGAATGCAATACCTTACTTCTTCAACAATCCACAATAAAATGCCAAACACAATATAAAATGGAAATAGCACCAAAACAGAGATAAAACTTCAAACACCAGCAGATTTCATTAATGAAATAACAAACAACAATACAAGAACATAAAATGAACCAAACGACGTTACATGAAGAGTTCGAGAGCTCCGGTATCTCTCCCAAGAAGTCACTTTCTTCCCAAAATAAGACCTGCCTCTCTCAACCCCCCTCCTTACATTATTTATACCCAAAGAGGCCCCCCTTCACTCTTACGTAACCATCTAGTATGGAACTTCCCAATTTTCCCTTTCTAGAATATTTAAGGGAATTGAGGTCCTTACAGAGAATAGATACAAAAAAGTGTACAGTTTTTTTATAAGAATTTTATTGATGTAATAAACACATTCTCTTAATGAAAATTTTGTTTCTTGTTAAAAATAAAAAATAAGAATGATAATAAACCCACTTAGTTACAAAAAAAAAAAACTTCTGAATTTGTTAAAAGAGACAAGATTAGTCATATATTTCCAGCCAAAAGAGAGGCCTCTCTATACATGGATGGTCTGTGGACTTCTGAAATCTAGAAACTAAAGCCATCAACAAAAGTGATAAGAGTGATTAATGAAAGCAGACAGACCTTTAGTGACTTCGGTGATAGGCATAGATGAGGCGCTCTACATAGTAAGAATCCTTCCCGAATATCCGGAAGGAAAATTAGAATATCAAGACTGATATGTGTGAAGGCAAAGTTGCTTAAAGCACTTGACATCTAATGTTGGCAAGTAGTTCGATTAGTAAGCCATTGTTTTTCTTCACTCTTGGGTATGAACTCCAAAAATAAACGAGCTTTGCTGGTTCTTGCATCCAAAGATGTGTTCTTTTCTTTTAGATGTCTGCTTCCAAAAGGGAAAATCCAACTTCCGTCAAAGGATTTGACATGCGTATCTCTTTCTTTAGCTAATCATTTCCTTGTGCAATGAATGATAATTTGCAATTCTTCTACTGTGCGAGTATATTTTCGTGATCCTTACATGTTAACTTTTATGCAGTTTGAGGGAGTCTTTACTGTCACTGACAGAGCATGATGATAAACAGGTATCAGTTACAAATTATTACAGTATTGTCTGACCTATTCCAGTCATAGGTGTTGAGTTGTATGTTTTCTAGCGTTCTTAAAGCACAATATTGCAAAGAGTAGAGTATAGCAACTTCAGCTACAAATGGGTTCTTATAGCTTTACTATGTTAAAGAGTGAAGTGATAAATAGATAGCTGTTCACAGTTGCTAGTTGTTTGTAATGTATCAAGAAAAGAGTAACTACGTTAAATCCGCCTTTGAGCACAAAGAGATAAGTCGGTATAAAAGATTTGTATAGTGTATACTGCATCTATACAATTTGCTAAAAAAGCACCACTGATTCTCTATGCAAATGTCAAAAGGCATTCAAATATAATTCTCTATCCATTTCCTTTAAAATGGAAAGTCTTTAGGGCAGGCATTATCTATGGACAAAAGCCTTTGAAGTACAGTTTTGACGAGTTAAGCATGGACCTGCAGGTACATCAAATTGCACGAGGTTTTCGAGACAGATGGTTCCCCAGACATAATAGAAAATGTGGTTACTCTGAGAGGGCAGTTGGGAGATTGGAAGCTTACAGGGGTACAAACTGCAGTGGGTTTACAGCATCACCCAAATATTGGCATGATCACGATTTCAGACCCTCTGATGCAATCGACCATAATAAGCAGCCATCAACACCACCATCTCTGTCAGATTTTCAGCCTGCAGAGGTCTGTTCTGTGCCTTCTACAGCTGGTCACTCATTGAATGGGCAAAGAATTCGTAAGCGTAAGAGTCGATGGGATCAACCTGCAGACACAAGCATAGATCTGAGATCAAAGGAGCAGAAGCTTGAATCATCATCGGTTCGGCAATTTGATTCCAGCCAGTCAAATAGTGTTGGAGTGGCATCAATGTTGATAGATAAAGATAACATTTACGATATGGGTTCCTCTCTCTCTGGTTCTGTTGAAGTTTGCTGTCGCCAAGACGAAGATATTAGGGTAGGCAGTGCAGTGCGTAACATCCCTGAAGATATTCCTCCTGGATTTTCATCTCCCTTCAACCTCCCCGTGGCTTCCTCAAGTCCTTTTTCAACCGTTTTAGATCCTCCTCGACAGAGTATTGGCAATTTGAGTTGTACTTTTTCTACAGTTGGGCACCCACAGGAAAGATTTATTTCTCGATTGCCTGTCTCCTATGGAATTCCGTTTTCTATCATTGAGCAACGTGGAACATCCGATTCAGAAAATCTGGAGTGTTGGTGTCGGGATGATGTTGCTCCTGGAGTGCCTTTTCATCCTTTTCCACCTTTGCCACCATATCCCCGAGGTAAGAGAGGCCTGTCAACGTCTGCAAGCTGCGGTACTGCAGTTAAACAATCTGCACAAGAAGGGCAGGTCAACAGCCATGATTCTCAAACTTCTTTCTCAGAAGAAAGCGCTCCTAATACAAGTACTAATTACCAACAGACATTGAAACAGGCTGAGGAATCATCATATGATTTGGGGAGAAGGAACTTTAGGCAGCAAAAGTGGCGCAATACAAAGTTCGGCATCGGCCCCCCTTGGTCACAGAGAAGGAATCAATGGGGATACCAGGGGAACTTCAGGGGTGGAGTGAGCACTACGAGCGATAACAATTTACTGAACGAAGGGACAAGTCCATATTATTGCTCAGATGAAGCAAGTGTTAGAGTGGATAAAGCTAACGATGATTTTTATCAGCATTTGCCGAACCAAAATCCGCGATGATTCTTAGGAAACATTGTGATCTACTGAAATTTCAATAGAACTCAATGTATTCTCAGTGGAAAGTTTCTTCAACTTCAGTAGCTTTAGTAGTGTACTACGAGCATGAGGTTGATCTTTGCTTCCATCAGCATATGAGGTTTTGGATCTTTGTCCATCAATCAGCATCTCAAAGAGGTAGGCTTTCTTATTTGTATATCATTTTCTCACAAATATTAAATTGTGACGCGCAATGTTCAGAGATCTGGGGAAAATAAAATTTTCATTGATTCTTCATGTCATTTGCCAAAGATTTTTGGAGATTATTTCTTTTTCATTTATCCTCTAAGCTAAACTATCCTCGATTGACTTAGTGGTCAAATAAAAGCATCCTGACTAACCCGAATTAATCATTAATATTATCTTTTTTGCATATAACATAATTATATATGCATATATCTTATTAATAATACTTTTTATTTTCCATTATCCTTTAGAATATTTTTAAGTTTAAGCCTTTAAAATGCAGATATATCATGACAAAAATATATAGTCGACTTATGTCATATATTTTTGTTGGTTTTAATTATCTATTTGCTTTATAGAAGTCTAAAAGGATTTTTATTAGTTATTTGGCCTTGAGACCTGCATATTTTTTGTTCATTCTTTGTTCTCTCTAGGTCGTTTTCTGAACTTTATTCATTCGATTCATCATTTTGTTGTCATTAATAATACACTATTATTGAACAATAATGTTGGAATCTTTACTATTTAGAAATATTAGAATTCTTACCATTTAGGAAATGACACTCCAACTCAATAATTATCTTTACTCTTTCCCACTATTAGAATATTTTCATAATTGTTAAAGGTGTTTCTTCTATATATATATATATATATAGATCTGGTGTGAATATATTTTAAGCAAGTAATATATGATACTTGCTCTCAAAATTAAGATGGTATTAGAGTTAAAAAGTTTTCGAGCCTCTGTCGATCGCCATTTAAAAATTGAATTTCACTTGTAGAATATTTCTTAGAATTTTAAATCTATCAATGAGTGGAGTGTTGATTGATATAGTTAAATTTATTCCAACCCATCACAATTTAACCTGATGCAATAAATATCCGTTGTTCAATTCCTTATATAGTTGATTGATTTAACATAGATATATAGTTGTTAGTGTAGCATTGGTAGCCAAGAAGATTATTAATGGTCGCATTTATCTTGTACCATGCAATAATCCTAAGCAATTGTAGGAGGGTTAAGGGATAGCTATTGAAGATAGTATTACGAATTTTTAAATTAATAATATCCCAAGTAAATCCATGGTTAGCCACTCAGCTTATTGCCAAATATGATTTCAAGAATATTATTTATGAACTTGTGTCTAAATATTTATGATTTATGTGATAAACAATTTTAGTCTAAGTACCATTTGACCTCCAGCATTTGTCAAACAACTTTTGTGGTGTTTCTATATGTTAGCTCCAACACCATGATTTGTTTTCTAATTACAAGTCTTTGTGATGTTTTTAAGTTAGCTCTAACACCATGATTAGTAGTTAATCAGCATCTCTCTTCCACTCGAATAAATAATCGAACTCTCCCACTCTCTGTGGATTAAAATTATAGGCTTAGATACAAAACATTAACATGTATATGTTGAGCATATTCTAATAATGTTGAAAGATGAAGTTTCATTTTCAGTTGGTTAAAAGATTAGGAAAGGATTAAGAAGGAAGGGTAAGAAGTTGGATTTGTTCTTGTTTAAGTTGTTAATTAGAAGGTTAATGAAGGAAGCAATAATCATTTGACTAACTCATTCTTTTCCTTCATTTGATTGGTTGTGTAGTTCAGTTCAAGTGTCTTTTTTGGCTTAACAACTTTTTTTCTTTTTTTCTTTTTTAAATAATAATAATAATAATTTTGGCCTTCGTTCGGTGGATTTGGATGTTGCATCTTTCTTTTTATATGATGATGGACTTAGTTTATTTCTTGATATACTTTTTTTATTCCACTTAAAAAAATATTTTCATGAGTATCTTTTTTTTAATAATATTTCCATGCGTGCCTAAGACCTTGTAAATACTTGTGTTGATTTAAATTTTTAAAAACAATTATGAATTAATTTCTTATGAGTTATCTTGACAATTAAATGTTGTATAATTATATGATTATTGAAATTATTTGAAATGGACTTAAGGTACATTAGACACTTAAAAATTATAAATATTTCAATTCTATTGAGTTTTTGCTAGAAATTTTATTTTCGTTTAAAACTAGAGGCATTTAAAAAAATATGAAATGATGCTTTAGGCTATGTTGATTACCATTTAAAATGTTTTTGAGTCGACGGATGGATTATGATAAACAATATATTATAATGAATAATTATAATAACATATATTTAGAAAGCAAACTATAAAAATAAAATTTATGATAACTTCTATTTGGAGGTGTAGGTTATTATAACCATAGTTATTATAATAGGATTAGTTGTCTATTATAATAAGATTAGAAGGTTACAGTTTCTTTAAAAAAAAAAAAAAATTAAGAAGGTTATCATAGTTGAGATATAAAATTACATTGATACACCAATTACTATATGAATTTAATGAGTCAAAAAAAAAAAAAAAAAAAAAATCCATTATGGTATATGGTGAGGGATTGGCACACATCATTGAGCAATATAATTTTAATGCATGAATATATTTAGCAAAAAAATAACTACAAAGCTTCAATTTCACGAAAAGAGAAAAATTTATTAGACATGCAATTTCGGAATAAATATCTTACGATAAAATCTTTTCAGTCCCATAATATGGTAAATGATCTGTAATAATTATTTGGCCAATAATTGTGTAGGGCAGAGTTTGGAGACATCCGAGCCGTTGATCATGGACTCAAATCTGAGCGCTGAAAGCGAGGGCCACGTACAGAGATCTTGAGTTAGATTTGTTGCATCATAATCCTTCACGCTTGGATTTTTAATTATATATATTATTACTATTGTGCTTTTCTTTTTAATTCAAATTATATTGTTGTTGTTATATAATATATATATATATATACATGACTTTTATCATTTATTTTTTTAAAAAGTTTCATTTTTCTCAATTTGAAATTATATTTTTATAAACATTTTAAAATATCAATAGAGTAAAATTATTTGATTCCAAATGAAAGTTGGGATATGAATGTATGGCAACCTTTAAAACCATCATTCGAATCATCTAACTATTTATGTTTTAATCCTTATTTACTATAATTTAAAAAAAAATTGTGTATATTTTAACCTTCGTATTCTTTTAAAGAAGGTTTATTAATGTCTGAATTTTCATTTAAACTTTTAAAAAATTGTCTTCATTTTCTCCTCTTGAAATGTTTATCAATAATAAATATAATAATGTAATTTTTTTGAAAAAAGATAATAATGTAACTTAGATCCATTTTTAAACAAAAATAAAGTTGTATTTTTTTACCATGGGGGAAAAATATTGTTATTATGCGTAACAATAATTTATTTTAGTACTAAAAAAAACTATTATTTCTTTTAAATTGTTATTCGAGTATTAGTTGCAACCGACACAAAACGATTCTTTTGGCTTTAGAGTTGATGTGAAAGGTGCTCCTTTTTATATTATTTTTCATTTTTAGTAGAATTTCAATTCAAACGTGAACAATAATAATTGCGCTCACTACTTTTAATATATATATATATATATATATATGAAATAGATCAAATGATCTCTAACTAATAGGTAAGCTACCATTTCATCAACAATCTTTTAAAATTATCATTTTGTTCGCATACAATTAAAAAAAAATGTATTATTTAAATAATACATCAACTATTATCATCATTTTTACATTAATCTATTATTTGATTGAGAATACGTTAGAGTAAAATTGAAAATTGAAGGATTAAAAAGACTAAATAATAATAAGAAGAAGAAATTGAAAGATTAAAAATCATATAATATAATTGATATTTTCTTTTCAAAATATCGGGTCGTAAATATAACATGAAGATTTGAATTTACAAAACTCTTACAGATATCAAAAAAATCATAAATAATCTGCCAAGAAACACCCTAGAAATAAAACAATAAAAATAATTATTATTTAATCCAAACTATATTTAAACTTGGAACTTTTTATAAAAAGTGGAAATTAGTTATGAAAATGATTAAATTTGAAAATATAGTAAGTAAGATTAGGACCACTGAAAAATAGAATTAAATGCAGCAGGTGACCCTCTCCCATAATGTTTTTGGTAGAAAATATAAAATTGAATGGGTGGGCACTGGCAGGATGTTTCATACTCTCTGCACGTGAAATCCACGTACTTTCATCCACCGACACCCATCCCTTTAATTTTAGTTTTATGATTTTTTTTTTCCTTCTAGATTTGTAGGTGGTTTGTGATGGGTTGATTTCACGTTAACTTGATTGATTGGTTGTATTTTAATTTAGTTTATGATATTTAGTTCAATTTTAAATTCAATATTAATTCTTTTTTTATTAATAAGTACAATCATCTTTTATGTAGAGTTTGTGATCTACCTATCATCTTTCATTTTTTAGAGTTTGAAAGATATATATTTTTTTTAGTGCAAGTTGGGAAAGATGATTACAAATACTAATTACAGAAATCGAATTCGTAACACTGATATCGAACTAGTCTACGACCAAATAATGAAATCATTGTATCAATAACTCATTCGACAATACCTGTATTTTATAACTCAACGATATGCGTATATTTTATTCAAAAGATCCTCAATTGGAATATTCTACTAAAATAATTTGAAAGATTTAGATTATAAATTTTAGCTTAAAGAATTTATCCATTTGACACATAGATACCTCTGACTTGGCTCAACTAATATATTTTTCAAAATAATAATTTTTTTCGGTGAGATTTTAAAAAATAAAAAAAATACGTTGAGTGGTGCACGTGGACGGCCGCTTGTTGTACACGTGATACAGCGGCAAGAGAAAAGGCCCACACTGCAGAGTCTTGCGTGTAACACGCCACGTGTACGGATATCACATGATGATTGTTTTCGAGGACGCCAGCGTGGCACCGTTACCACGTCACGGATTTATTTAATTGAACTTCGCGCCAACTCCGTAGCCCACCGTTACCACTTTCGAAACCTCATTTTCAATCTTCTCTTTTTAAGTTGTTTTTTATTGGCGAATTAAATGGGTAGAATTAGGGGGAATTTGCATGTATATTAGAATAAGATAAAAAAATTGAGTAAATAGCAACTTTTTGAAAATATTTGCAAATCTATCAAATTCAGATTGATAGACTCCATCAATAGTGTCTGATAGACTCCATCAATAGTGACTGATAGACTCCATCAATAATGTACT
>JBBMEF010066909.1:0-11011 GCA_037832685.1 Sicyos baderoa | reverse complement strand
TTAAAACTTGCTACAAACGATAAGGTATACTTGCCTTTGCAAATTGCTGCAAAACATTTATAAAATTCGCTTTTTGCAAACACACCTTAGCGCGGTCAGTATACATGGTCCGGGTTTGATTAGGTTAGGGAGGATTTTCAAGACCAACGAACACTTTTGGGTTGATCAATCCTCCAACTCATCCAACCATATGCACATTAGAGTAACCCAACCCTATATTTTCGTGTTAGGTTGGGTTTTTGGATGTATTAAAATCCTCTTTCCTCCATAAAAAAATTATATTCATACCTCGTAAATATATAAAGAAATAAATAATAGATTAATAATAAATGTATTTGAACCTAAATTACCTATTAGTGCATGTTTATCGATACGTTAAGAACATATTTTATTAGTTAATTTCTCTTATCACTCATTATATATATGCATATATTATTTTTTAGTTTGGATTAGGCTGAGTTGAGCTAACAAAAAATTGGTCAACCTAAACCTAACAAAAATTAGAAAATCCTAACCCAACGGCCAACTCAACCTTTACGACTTAGGTTGGGTAGTGAGGGTTGTCGGTTCTTTTGTTTGTATATATCCCTAGATATACCAAAATGTTTGTGTTTACTTGGTTGATTGATTGTATTCTAATTCATTCCACGACCACGAATTTAATTTTGAAAAATAATATTTGACTCTGATCTTATTTGAGAGCAATAATACTATCTATATAGGATTTGTGATTTTTCTAATTAAAAAAAAAAAAAAAAAAAGCTCAAACACATTAATATATATACACTTTTTTTTATCCTTCAACCTTGATTGTTATATTTTTTTTTATCAATAATCCTTAAATAAGTATGTGAATTATATAATCCTATTATTGTTTAGAATTTAATTCACATAAGTCAAATATTATTGGGCAATTGTGAAGCATAGCTTACTAATATAAAACAGAAAAATAAATAATAATAATAATAATAATAATAGAAGATAAGGGAAGAAAATTTTAAATTGGTATGTGGAAAAGGTGGAGGGCAGCCAGCAAAAATGGATCTATATATTAAACAAAATCCCATCCAAAGAGCTACAAAAAGGGATATTGATTTGAAGCCTTTTGGATTAGTTCCAACTTCCAAGTATTTCTTCTAAGCTCCCAAAAGGTTAGAAAAATAACCTTCCAACTTTCTTTTTTTCTGTTGTAACTTGTTAATTAAAAACATCATATCTTAGTGATGATTGTAATTACTTGATGCTTTAACTTATCAAAATTATTATTGTTGTATATTTATATTATTCTCTATTTTCGTTTATGTAGCTCGATGATATTGATTTTCTTTTATCTCTGATCTCGTTCTTAAGCTCGAAAATAATTTTCTTCCATAAAATTTTCGTAGGGTTTATATATTGAAAATTAAGATGTTAAGCTTGATACTGATTCATTTTAGTGAAATGCTTAAATTTTAAACCAACTTTCATGAATTAATTGAAGGGCCACTACCATTTAAAGTGTGAAAGTTGGTGGGTGTTGCTTTAGTTTTGATTGAAAATATTAATTGCAAGTTGCAAGGTGCAACTCCTCTCTGAGTTATCCAAATATTTTTAAAGTAAGGAAATTATAAGGTTAATTATCAAATGAATCGGTGGCGCGATTGGTAATGCGCCACCAGTAATTTGGTTTGGTGGTAATTTATTTTTATTTTATGATCACATAAATCGGTATTGTAATTCCCTCCCTCAATTTATATTTAAATAAAAAATATTTAAACATATTTATTGAAAGTTGATTGTTTTTTAGAACAATTAAATTGAATACGAAATAATGTCCGATCTTCTTAATAAATAAGAAAACTATTTAGTTGTATTTTTTTATGTTTTTTTTTTTTTTTTTATGTTATCCCCGGTCACTAGTGAGTCTCGAACCTGAAACCTTAAAGGGAGCATACTTTTAAAGTCCAAGTAGTCATCTACTGTGCCACCCTCTTGAGGACCAATTGTATTTTTTTTATGTAATAAAATATTTTACCGAACACATATCTGAATTTTATGTGCTTCTAAATCCACGTAATAAAGTTTGCAGCTGATTCTAAATTCAAATTTTTCTTCCTTTTTTTTTCCTAAATTAACCTTTTTGCTGATTTTTCTTCCAAAAAAAGAAAATTCAAACTTTTCTATTTTTTTTTCTAAATAATTATTTTTTCTTTTTTCTATAACTGAGGATCATTGATTTACCATACAATTTACTTAGGGCATTTTTTTTTTTTGGAAAAAAATTTAATTTGGGAGAGTAGAGAAGAGGTCACAAACCAAACTACTTCTCTCAAATAAAATGAGAGCAGAATATTAATTTTTCAGGATTTAACATATCATAAACCCTTTTGATTTTACTATTTATAATTAAAAAAATAAATAATTTTATAATGAAAAATTGTATTGGATAATTTTTTCACAATAATTATCAGATAAATTTTAAAATATTTACATTTATAATCATTATAAATACTTAATAATATACTATTATATATTATTAATGAAGTATTAATATTACTATCAATAATTATAATTATTAATTTTAAAAAAATAATTATATTTGTAATAATTTTTTCAATTTGACTAATATTGTAAATTTATTAAGTTTAACCCAAAATATTTTTAAGACCTAACATTTTCCAACCAAGTTGGTCTTATCGGGCACAAATTAATTTCAAATTTTTGGAAAACAAAATACTGTCTTTTTAAAGGACAAAATATTGTTTTTTGTTTTCTATTCCGGTTTTCATATAAAACATTAATTTTGCATTTTTGCTTAAAGAGTGGTAATAAATATTAAAAAAAATAAAAATATTTTTGAAAAAAAAAGTTTTTATTTTATGAAAAAAAGGGAGAAAAATCGTATGGAACATAGAATTTTAATTTAAATGTTGAGAGTCTTAAAGAAACGAGCAGAATTACCAAAAAGTTGTTTTGTTTTCAAATAAAATCGAAAAAAAATACAATTATAGCCAACACAATTTTTCCCCATAAGAAATAGGAAAAGAAACAAAATAATTAGACAAGAAAATATATTAGTTTTTTTTTTTTCTTTTCTTTTTTTGAAAAAACAAAAAGTTTTTTCTGATAAGAACAAGAAAAGATGTTGAACTAAAAAGAAACACGCAAACAACAACTAATGATAGGAATGCAAAAGGTTAGGGACTATTCAAACTTTTTTATTTTCAATTAAAAAAATTAAAATTGAACTAATAGTCCAATTTTACAAAATAATTATATTTCTAGACAAATTTGAAAATATTTAACATCTATAGTCAAATATACAATATAAATAACATTGATCAAATTGTATTATATATTAATTATTTAATATAAAAAAATATTACCTATACCGTATATTTGACTATAGTTACTATTTTTTTTTTTTTGCCTAGTATTGTATATAGTTTATCAATTTGGTATATTCTTACAAAAACCTCAAAATTTAAACTCTTTTTGAAATCTAGGAATAAAATTCAATATTTAAAAATTTATGAACTAAAATTGAACCAACTTAAAAATCTAGATATCAGAATTAAACATTTAAGACTAAAATAAAAGTTTAGAGACCGGTATTAATTGTAACTTAAAATTAATAAATTCTAACATTACAAATTAACAATCAAACTAGTTAATTAAGAATATGACCTTCTACCTTTCCTTCTCTAAAATGATCCTCCATGATAACATAGTGAATGAAGATGTCAAGCAAAAGGGTGGATCTAAGGTCCGACACGGTCACGACGACGACGACGTGTTGGGAAATGACCCTTTAGCCCTCAAGTTAGAAAGACTAGAGATGGCAAAGATGATGGGGAAAGAGGCAGGGCTATTTGTTCCATCAGGCACAATGGGAAACCTCATAAGTGTGCTTGTTCATTGTGAGATTAGAGGGAGTGAAGTGATTCTTGGGGACAATTCCCACATTCACATTTTGGAAAATGGAGGCATTGCAACCATTGGAGGAGTTCATCCAAGAACAATCAAGAACAAGGTTGATGGAACAATGGATATTGATTTGATTGAAGCTGCCATTAGAAATCCAAAGGGAGAGCTCTTCTTCCCAACTACAAGGCTTATTTGTTTAGAGAATACACATGCCAAGTAAGCCTTTAATAATAGACTATTTTCTTAATTTTATCTTCTACTTAATATTTTTTTTTTTATATATATATATATAATATTGATTCTTACAACAAATTAAAATTCATACTTTTTATATTTGTGATTGTTGGACTGTAATAAAACAATACATATAGAACTAGCGTTTATGAGTTAAATTTCCAAAAAAACAAAAAATAAAAAGACAAAATTGTTATGGACATTTTCTTTTTTTCTTTTTTTCTGTCTAAGTATAAGTTGGGGGAGGAGGATTATGAATATCGATTATAAGATTGAACTCGTGACGTTGGTGAACTTAAATATTCTATAACCTCTGTATTATTTTTGTTTTGATTATGGAACTTTGAAATAATTTAGATTTTCAAATTTAGACCATTATTTTTTTCATTAAAATAAAAGATATTTTCAAATATTAAATATGTTTATCTGATTAAAATTGTTGAAACCTTTGATTAAAATACAGTTGTGGTGGCAAATGTCTCTCTGTTGAATATATTGATAAAGTTGGAGAGTTGGCTAAGAAGCATGACCTCAAACTTCACATTGATGGGGCTCGTATTTTCAATGCCTCTTTGGTAAGTGTTAAGCATATATGTCTCGTATTACCTTAAACATTCGAGTTTAAATCCGTTTAGGTGCATCTCGACTATTCTCAAGAAATAATTGTTTACTATATTTATTTGTTAAAGATATTTTCGTAGAAAATTAACTTTTAAAAATATATTTCTATTATGTATTGAACTCATTTTTAAGTGCTTACTTTATTCTTATATATTTGACCATTAAATCAGTAAATGATAGTTTAGGTCTGGTCTGATAATCATTTGATTTTTTGTTTTTGATTTTTGAAATTTAAGTCTATAACACCTATCATACTATATGTTTTCTCTTATTTAGATGTCTACCTCTTATCCATATTTGTAAAAATCAAACCAAAATAAATAAAAAAAATTTAAAAAAATGGCTTCCAAAAATTTGTTTTTGTTTTTAAGAAAAGATAGAATATATAATAAAAATGGTGGAGCACAATATAAAAAATTTGAGTGAAAATAGATTTAAAATTCAAAAACAAAAAATAAAAAACCAAATAATTATCAAACGGACTTAATATACGAATAAAAATTAACATAATCAATTATGACTAATGTATTTTATAAATTGTTTATAGGCAATTGGTGTACCGGTGGATCGATTGGTACAAGCGGCTGACTCGGTATCGGTATGCTATCCTAAATTGCTCTCTAAAATTTTAAAAAATAATAACAATAATAATATAGCTGCAAATTGAAAATGTCCTTAATATATATAGAGTTGCAAATTGGGAAAAAAATAATAAAAAAAACCCTTAATATGCAATATTATATGCATGTATGATGTTTGATTCAGGTATGCCTATCAAAAGGTTTGGGTGCAGTACCTGTTGGATCTGTTATTGTTGGCTCCAAAAGTTTTATTTCAAAGGTAAACATTTTAAGTTTATAAAATTAACCAACTTTTCATAAGTTAGAATTTGATCTACTCATGCTATTGGACTTTTTAGAGATGAAATGAATTATTAAAGTCCCGTTTAATAATTATTTTGTTTTTAGTTTGAATTTCTCCTCATGCTATTAAACATTATAAAACAAATTTTGTTCAAGTTTCTTATTTAGTTATCAAACATATTTTTACTTTTCGTTATGAAAAAAAAAAAAAAAACAAGAATATTATCAAACAATGTTTAAATTTACAACAACTACCTTATCATTGTTTTTTCTTATTTAGATATCTATATTTTAATTATACTTTTAGAAATCAAACTAAAATAAAAAAATAAAAAAATAGCTTCCAAAAACTTTTTTTTATTTTTAAAGTTTGATTAATATTCATTTACTTTCTAAAAGAAATATGAATATATAGTAGGAAACATAAAACACATGGTAGAAAATTTGAATAAAAATAAATTTAAATTTAAAAATCAAAATAAAAAATCAAATAATTATCAAATGAATCTAATAATTTTTATTTTTGGAAAAAATATACCATTTATGCTAAAAATGTCTTATGGACATTAATAGATTGGAAATTTATCAGCTCAATCAAACTCTTACAACATTCTTCATATATAGCCTTCTTAGGTTTGTATATATATGACTTAAAACTTTAGGATAAAAATTGATATTACTTGCTAAGTTCATGGTCATGACTTTTGATATATATTTTTAATTTTAATTTTAATTAATAAAAACACATAATATTCTGATTCCTATGAACAACAGGCTAAAAGGGTTAGAAAAACTTTGGGGGGTGGAATGAGACAAGTGGGAGTCCTTTGTGCAGCAGCACTTGTTGCAATAAAAGAGAATGTTCCAAAACTTGCAACTGATCATCACAATGCCAAGCTTCTAGCTAGTAAAATCTTTCACTATATAATTATTCATGTTCATAATTATTGTTAATTATTTATATTCACTTATTTAATTTTATTTTTAATTTTTGGATTTACTTTAGGTGGGTTATGGCAAATCAAAGGATTAAAGATAGATCCAAAATCAGTTGAGACAAATATTGTGAGTATTTTCAGATTTTCTTTGGTTTGAGTATGAGATTTCGTTTTTCCATATCTTAAAAGTATTTTAATCGATTTCTATAGAAAAATTCTTCTTTTCAAAGTGTTTTGGCCGGGTTTTCTAAAAAATACTCCAACCAAATTCTTACTCTTTCTCAAAGCACTTTTGATACTAAAACACTCTCAAAAGTTAATTTGGAGACAATATTTAATGTAAAATTTTAAAATAGATATTAACTTAAGGAGAATTTGCATGTATATTAAAAAAATGAATAAATAGTAATTTTTTGAAAATATTTGCAAATATAGTAAAATAGACTCCATTAATAGTGTCTGATAGACTCCATCAATAGACTCATCAATACTGTTTGATAGACTCCATCGGTAGTGTTTGATAGAGTCTATCAAAAAAAAGTTGCTATATTTACAATATTTTTAAAAAGTTGCTATAATTCTAATGTAGAGTAAAAAATTTGCTAAATTCCCTTAACTTTATGATATTTAGTGAGATGTACAATAATATTTATTATTTATAGATATTTTTTGAGATTGAAGAAGACTCCAAAATCTCAGCAGAACTACTATGTAAGAGCTTGGAGGAACATGGCATTCTTTTGATGCAAGAAAGTTCATCAAGGTCTATTCTAAAACCCCCAACAAATTTCTTTTAATAATTTTTAAATTCTTGCTTTAATGTGGAAAAAATCCTATAAATATTTTGAAGGAAAAAAAAAAAAAAAAAAAACACTACTTTGAATAGTTTTATTAATTAAATATACTTTTAACTTAAAAAATTTTGGAAATGCTTTTTAAATTTTTTACTTTCGTCAAATGAATGAGCGATCATGAGTCAATAATAATTAATTGAAGGCTCGAGAAATTCTAAAATAAATAAACAAAAAGTGTTATAAAATTAACTTCAATTAATTTCTTTACCACGAATTTACCCCTTTTTTTTAATGAAAAAACATGCTTTGATTTTTTTTTTTTAGTTTCTTTTTTTTATTATTATGTGTATCAAGTCTGAACCCTTCAAACCCTATAACATTCAACTATAATTTTGAATTGAGAGTCAGTGAAATTATACATACCTCTTGTAATTGCATGAATCTTTCTTACCTTTGCAATATGAACTATTTTTTCATATATAGGGTTATCTTGATTTAATTTATTCCAAAAAAAAAAAAATTAAAAACGTTCCTAAATTTCAAAAATTAATTAAGGACATAATGTTTCTAGAGTTTGCATAATTATTAGTCGTAAAATTTAAACTGTATTGAAAATGATGAAAAGAAAAATAATGCTAGTAAATAAACATAATTTTTATAAAATGAAAAATCAAAACCAATACATTTCCTAGCAAACCAACTTTACTTATGCCTTTCCAAAAAAAAAAAAAAAAATTACTTTAGCATATTCAATTCGATCTCGTATTCTTTATGTAGATTTAAAATAAATAATAATTGCAGGATTAGAATTGTTGTTCATCATCAAATATCAGCAAGTGATGTGCAGTTCACTTTAAAATGCATCGAGGTTATTATAATTCTTAATCACTATATTGGTTACTAAATCATTCTTCTTTAAACTTAATTAATTATATCTCATAAACACCTTCTTCATTTTGGCCTTTTGCAGCAATTGGTCTATGGAATTCCACTTCAAAATGGACACTAATCACAAAGCTCTGAACCCATTGGATTGGAATTTAGTACTTTAAAAGAAAAATGATAATCACTGGTCATTTGTGCAACAATGTTGCATTCTAATCTAAATGCTCATATCTTTTTCTATTGTAATAAATTTATAACACGTTTCTAATTTCCCGTTATTATAAATTTGTTAATAAAAATAATAGCCCAATTGACATAAGTATGAAATTATAAATTTAAATTTGCCTATCTTCGATTATTGATGAACTCAATAAATTACAAACCAAAGCTCAATTTTATTTGTAAAACTCAAATATTTTGAATAGAACAATCTGGTGTAAACGAACATCATTATGTTGGCTCATTTCATGATTTACTGGATTCTTTGCTAACTCAATTGTTGATTTGTTGTCAACTTATATCACTGTCGCACCATGTTGCTTTAGCTCTATCTTGCTTAACAAATTTCTCAGTCATATTGCATGACAAACGCACCAAGAAGCAGCTGCAACATATTCATCTTTGCATGTTGAAAGCGTTACGATCGGTTGTTTCTTTGACTGTCAAGTAAATGTTGTGTTGCCCATAAAATTGTGTATCCCGCAGTGCTTTTTCGATCATTTATGTCTCTGCACCAATCGCTGTCGGAGTAACCCACCAACTTGTAATCTTCCACTTTCGAATAAAACATCCTAAGTGATACAGTTCCTTGGATGTATCGCAAAATTCGCTTCAACACCTTCCAATGCAAATAAATCGGCTCCTCCATGAACTGACTCACAATACCAACATTCATCAATGTGATGTCTGGCCTTGTGCATGTGAGATAGCGAAGGTTTTCCACCAAAATTTTGTATCTGCTCGCATCAACACGTTCTCCTTCATCAAATTTGGAGAGTTTCGTTCTTGGTTCCATTGGTATTGAAACCAAATTGCAATTCGCCATCTCGAACTTCTTCAATATCTTCTTTGCATATTGCTCCTACGATACAAAAATACCTGTCTCTCCTTGTTTAACCTCCAAACCGAGGGAAAATTTCAGCAAACCCAAATCTGTCATCCCAAATTCTCGCATCATTGTGCCATTGAACTCTTCTATCATTGCATGACTATTATTCATAAAAATAAGGTCATCGACATAAAGAGCAACAAATATCGCATTACCTCCATTCTTCTTTGTATAAAGTGCATGCTCGTAAGCACACTACTTGTATTCGTTCTCCTTGAAATACGTATCAATGTGAGTATTCCAGGCTCGCGGTGCTTGCTTCAACACGTAAAGCGCTTTCTTCAATTTCAATATTTTTTTCTCTTCTCCAATCTTCACATATCCGGATGGTAGCTCAATGTACACTTCTTCTTCAAGCACACCGTTCAAGGATGTTGTCTTGGCATCCATTTAATAAATCAACCATCTGAATTGAGCCGCTTGAGAAATGAGCAGTCGAATTGTCTCCATTCTCGCAACTGAAGCAAATACTTCATCATAATCGATTCTCGCTTTTTGTTTGTATCCTTTCGCAACAAGTCGTTCTTCATATCGCTCTATCTTTCCTTGCGCATTCATCTTTTTCTTAAACACTTCACTTCACACACTAATGGGTTGACTTGCTTTCGACAATTCTGTCAACTTCCATGTTTCGTTGAGCTCTATCGTATTAATCTCCTCATCCATTGTGATTTGTCACTTCTTGTCTCGCACTAATTCTTCAAAGCTAATATCTTTTGTATCTACCAAAAGACATACAAGATGTACCTCATTTTCCGCATCGTGCAAATCTAGCAAACTCCGCATTCTAGGTTGTTGCGTTTCATCTTCATCATCAGTTGTTTTAGAATCTCTTTGGCATACTTGTTGAAGCGATGACTGGTAATTCTCCAACTTTGATGCTAGCTTCCACCGAATTGTTCCAATCTCATTCGCTTTATTCATTGATTCGCACATCGCGACTCACCATCATCTTCTTGCTTATTAGGTCAAGTAGCTTGTACCATTTTGTTTTCTAATCATAACCAATGAAAACATACTTCTTGCTCTTGTCTTCGAGCTTCGTTCTTTACTGATCAGGTACGTGTGTATAAGCCACATTACCAAACACTCTCAAATGCGAAACGGTCGGCTTATGTCCGCTCCATGCTTCTTGCGGTGTTAGATCTCCTAACTCCGCATGTGGACATCGATTTTGCACATAAATCGCACACTGAATAGTTCTGATGTTCCTCTCAGCCACATCATTTTGTTGAGGAGTATATGGTTCGGTTAGAAATCGTCTTATTGAATGAATGTTTTGCCTTAATGTTGAGGTCGAGTCTTCTTTTTGGAAGGGGGATCTCCCCCCTGACATTGGTTATGCGATTGCAGAAGATTGTATTGGGTTGGGTGTTCTTTATTGAATGAATGTTTTGCTTTTCAAAAAAAAGAAAAAAACCACGTGCACTTTTTATAATTTCGCATTTTCATATTTGACCTTCATCCTTACAAATGGTGTGTTTGTTTGTAGTAGAAAATAGTGAAATGGAGTGGAGGGGAAAGAAGTGGTTGATAGTAGTTAGAAGTTTTTTTATTAAAAAAAAAAGAATAATAGTAGTTACAAGTGGTTATCTACTCGTTTGAGGATTGAGGTTAAAAGTAGTTGATACATCAACTACTTGTTTGGGGATTGAGGTTAAT
>JBBMEF010066887.1:0-11012 GCA_037832685.1 Sicyos baderoa | reverse complement strand
TCAGGGTCAGAATGCATGCATGCCATGCGTGTTCCCAAAGAGGTTGCGTCTTTCCCAAAGACGCAACTCGACCATTCCTTCACGGCGTGTGTCCACGTGTGTCGTACACACGTCAGCACACTCGATTGACCGTTACTTTGACTTTGAATATTGAATGCGTCTTTTCCAGAGACGCAATCACTCTTTTCCTCAAGGTGGCGTCTTTGGGAAAGACGCAAAGGCCTATTTTTGTAAATAGTTTGTCTTTGGGCCCATTTTGAAACTAAGTTTAGGGTTCAGCCCCCCCTAATTGATCCCTCCCAAACTCCTCACCATTCTTCTTCTTCTTTTTTTCTCTGCTCTGTTTTTTTAGTTGCTCTGTTCTAGTCCTAATTTTGATCCTATTTTGTGTCTTTCTTTTCTGGTTTATTTATAAACCAAATCAAACCCATTACAACTCTTAGTGAGAACTGAACTGGGTTTGTTTTAGATTCAACAAAAAATGAGGCAACATAATTCAAATTGGTTCTCAAAATGGGAACACAATCTTCCTTCTCCTGATGAATTAACCCCTCTTTCACAAACCCTAATCACTCCTAATCTAGCCGAGTTCAGCCGGCGACGAATCTGCCAAAACCCTGAAGCGGTCGCGACTGGTCTGGACTCCCCAGCTCCACAGGCGATTTGTCGACGTCGTCGCCCATTTGGGTGTTGAAAATGCGGTCCCTAAGACCATAATGCAGTTTATGAGCGTTGATGGGTTAACTCGTGAAAACGTTGCCAGCCATTTGCAGAAATACCGCCTCTATTTGAAGCGTATGCAGGGGATTTCCGGCAGCACTGGCGGCGGCGCTGGATTGGTTTCGGATTCCGCCGCCGATCGTTCGTTCGCCACTTCCCCTGTTCCGCCGCATTTTCTTGCGAGTTTCGACCACTTCTTGCAGCGCCAATACCAATTGGCCGCCATTCACCACCACCGGCAGTTTGAAAATCCGTTTTTGGCTTGGCCCGTTCAACAGGTTGGGGCTACGGTGAATACTCCGGCGAGGAATTACGGTGAAGAAGGGAGGAAAGTTCTTACTCTTTTCCCTACTGGTAATGATTAATCTCCGCATCTCCGGCGGTAATGGCGTTTTCGTCTTCTCCGGCCGCCGTCTGTTGCAGAGTCGCCGGTGGAGTTGTCGAATGCGGGTAAAATGGAATCCATCATGGAAGGGATAAAATTGTACATTAATATTTAGAACTAAGGATTGTTTTAAGGTTTGAGTAGCAGTGTGTTTTTTGTATTAGTGCTAAATTAAGTGAATTCCTCTTTCTAATTTATTTTAATCTTCATCATTTGATCAATAAAAAAAATGTTCACTTTTTTGCTGAAATAGTATCAAGAGAAATTAAAATTAACCCCTTTTTTTGGATTTGAGTTCTAAATCAATATGCTTGGTCTAATACTCATTTTGTTTCCATAACTTGTTAGAGCATATTTCTTCCTTTCAAAGCATCCAATTTGACCATGAAATAGTATCTGAATTCATAGCTTAGTTACATGGAGACTAATTTAATTATGTTGCAAATCTTTCCTAGTAAAATGAATTTGAAATTGTCTCAGTAAATAAAGCATATTACTATCTCAAAAGTTGATAGTTTGTTTCTCTACTTTGTAATGTTATGGAAGTAGCCAACAAAAACAGCAATTTAATGACATCAATACATATTAGAAGATACGAATTTTGGGATCAAATAATTACTCAGTTAAATTAGTCAACATACCTTATAAAAATATTGAAAACTCCTCACATTTCTAATATGAAATAAGGTGAATATCTTCAACCATATATTACCATGATCAAAAAAGTCATGAGTTCGAATCATCATCCTTCAATCATAATTGAACTAAAAAAAATGTTAGAATTACATTCACTAACCGATGAAAGAAACATTTTTATTAAGAGATAAGAATACAAAAACTTTTTTGACCAAACAAAAGTCCTGATGGTTAAGTAATTGTAGTGTAACATAGTTTAAGACATATCACCGTGATACAATTATTTAAAATTGAATGAAAACACCAAGATTCTTTGATTCTTTCCTTTATGATCTAAAATTGTTACGCCGACAAGCAATCTTTGGAACATTGCATCTTCTTGTCTTTCCAAAAAAATTAAGAAATATTGTTTATTATAATTATATCCATAATTAACTAAAGTTGTGAGCTCAAAGCAATGCATGTGAGGTTGTAATGAAGCACTGTCTAAAGTCATAGCCATTTGTTTAATAATATGAAGTTTTAATTAAGGAAAAAAAACTTATAACTTTGATAATTGGAAACGACAGGATATGCAACCACATGGGACTGCTCGAAGTTTGGATAAACTCCACTATTCAATCTTACCATTCCACCAACAACACATCACCTTTTTTTTTTTTTTTCCTTCTTTTTTTTTTTTATTTATATATACTAATGAACATTCACCTCAGTTGACACGTAGGGGTATTTGTTTACCATATTTAATGAAGATTTTATTTAAAGAGTTATTTTGAGTAGTTAGAAATTAAAAATTATTGTAAAAAAAATTGTTTAAATGTGATTTAATTTTTATATAGAAGAGGTAGAGTTAAAACTTTATTTGGATGTAAATCTAAAATGAGTAGTTATTTTGAGTAGTTAAAAATGTAATAATTAAAAATAAGTAATTTAAAATAAATTATTATAATTGATTTGAAATGAATGATTAAAAATGAGCGGTTAAAAATGATTGAGTAATTATAAATGAATGATTAATAATAAAAAAAAAAAAAATTAGTTAAAACTCGTTTGGATGTAGGTTTTTGAGGAGGAGTTCGTCAATCTTCAACTAAAATCCTTCTTAAATATGACATACAAACAGCCACATATCAATTAATCATGTTAGATAACTGTTTAGAATTACTATTTTTTTTTTTTTAGAAACTAGAATTAATATATTTAGTTGGAGGAAATACACGGAATTAACTTAATGGTTAAAAAAGTTTTGAAAAACTAAGAAATGATGAGTTCAACGTATGGTAAGTCTCTATTTAAGAATTAATTTCCTAACTTTAAGTGTTATAGTTCTTTTAGTTACTTAGATTTTTGCAACATTTTTCTCACTCTTCTTTTTATTTTCTAATTTTTTTTCTTTTTGTATATATATTAGTGAATATCCATATCAGTTTACACATACATTGATTAATCATGTTAGGTACAATATTAAATTTTGAACGAAAGACTATCATAAATTGAAGGTATTATTTTTGAAAAAGCAATTATACATTGATCTAATAATTAAGAAGAATTTTAAAAAAATGATAAATAATAAGTTCAATCTCTGATCACCCTATCTAAAAATTAATTTTCTATAAATTTTATTGTCTTAGCATTGTGCTAATCAAACAAAACTACTTTTATGGGTCATAGTTCTTTTAGGTATGTAGATTTCTGCAGCCATATTTGAATATTAATGTTAATTTCAGGTAAACCGGTGCGATTAAAATCTCTTGTTTATGAATGTTTTGTAATTTGGGCATTTTCGTGTTGAATTTGTGCATCTAGACCTGATAAAAAAAAAAAAAAAAAATTTAAAAAAAAAAAAAAAAAAAGCAAAAAGGTTCAACTTACATGAAAGAAAACATGCAATTAGAGCTCATAAAAAAATAAATAAAAATAAAAGCATAGATTTTGAGGGTATACTTTTCTTGAGGTTTTGAGTTTAAAACCTGTAACACTAATTTGTATATTTTTCACCGTGTCTTCGTTCCTTTTATGTATCTCAATGTCACATGTCTGCATTCCCTCTAGGGGACCTTCAACAGCATAAAACCCCATTGAAGAAAACTAGCAAAAATAAGAGAAAAGTTTGTTGGTTTGGACTACAATTATGAGTACCACTGGAACAGAGGAGAATAAAGAGGAAAAAAAATGATAAACTCATACCTTCATCTACAAGAAAAATTCATCTACTTCCAAACTGTCTTTGTTAACTTTTCATCTTCTTTCTTTTGCTTTTTCAATGGTTTGTACATTTATACCCTTAGATAAGAAACAATTTTTTAGATTCAAATTAATAATCTCTTAATCATTAAATCATAACATCATACTACTTAAACTCAACTTTTGTTAGCTCCAACTTGACAACTTAATAACGTTCAGATATTGATTATTGGTCAAAGAACCAAAATAGGTTACCTTAGCATTTAAATATGATAGATTAGACAATATACCCAGTAAGAATAATCAAGATACGTGTAAACTAATCTAGAGAGTCACGGTTATAAAAAAAAAAAGAAACAAGTTATCAATAAGTGGAAAATGTTATTAAAGAGAAATTTAAAATAGTACAACTTAATGCTACAATCAGAAGTATGAGATGAAGAAATTCAGCTAATGGCATAAGGGAGTATGTAAATTGGTCTAAAAGATATGAGAAAGTTTTGAAATCCTTACAAATTCTTATAATAAGATCCAAAATGAAGAACTAGAACAGAGTTGTAGAAGCAACCCCTACAAATACAAAATCAAATTGTAAACTTCTTTTTTTTCACCTAAACTCCTCATATCTTCTAATGGTTTTGAGAATAGTCAAAGCTGAGGGGTTGCTGGAAGAATGGGACCTGCAATAACATAGCAGCACATGGTAATTAATTCTATTTATAAAAAATAAAAACAATAAAATAATAATTAAAAAAAAAGATTTACTAGCAATTTGTGCAATTCCATATGACATTAGTTCTCCAAAAATCCAACCCCCAGAAGATAGATTTTACCAAGGAAATGTTCCCAGGAATAAAAATAAATAAATAAATAAATAAATAAAAGAACTACCAACATTTATATGAAAGAAATCATTAGTGAAAAGGAGTTGCAACTTTTATTTTATATCCGTGTTTGGATCAATTTACGCACACTTTATCTATTCCCACGAGAAAAACCACCTAATCTTACAATATTTAGTTGTCAGAAAAATTCAAGTAGGGTGACCATCATAAATCAAATATATAAGGCCCCGTTTGATAACCATTTGGTTTTTGAAATTTAATTTTACTATTACTCATATTTCCTACAATGTGCTCCATCTTTCCTACAATGTATTTATCTTTTCATATGAAAATATGTGAATGCTAACCACATTTCAAAAACAAAAACAAACTTCTGAAAGCTACTTTTTTTTGTTTCCAAATCTTGGTTTGGTTTCTACAAATATAGGTAAGATGTAGATATCCATGTAGAAAAAATACATGGTCTTGTTGGAGTCTTAAATTTTTAAATTTCAAAAACTAAAAACTAAAAACAAAATGGATATCAAACCGAGCCTAAAATTTTGGTTTTCAAGACTATACTGTTAAGGAGTTCAGCTTATCAACTTCTATGAATGATAATATTTAAGAGAACTTTTGCTAGTTATAAACATAGGACAGTTCATGATATATTATGATGACACAGACTTCACTATCTGTTAACTACTTATGGGCAGTAGACTCTTCTCTTTTTTTAAAAAAATATTCATGACTATCCGGACCAACTTTTGCGCAGCTCGACTAATGTCACGGGATATACTGCCTGACCTTACAACATTTACATACCAAGGAAACCCGTAAAAAATATTTCCTAGGAAAGCCATCACGGATTAAACCCATCACCTTATGCACCCAAGATCCTCTTTGACCAATTGAGCCACTCCATGATGGTTGGTCAGTAGATTCTTATAATAAACTTAATGTCAACACCATCAATATCAACTTTGGTTTCCCCAAGTTCAAGACCATACTCACCCAACTCAACTCACAACCCATGAAAATTTTAATTGAAAAACATCAGTAAGAAAATACAACTCACTGACCCAGCATTTTGCAACAATCAACTTCTCTTGGGAATTGGAATAATGACAAAGAAACCTATCTAACTTAAACTCAACCCATACATACTGGGCTCTCTATTGATTTAAGGTTAAGAAAGTCCAAAGCCACCGTTTTCAAGTCTTTAGGGGGGTGATTGCTTCAATTCTGGAACCCATACATACTGGGCTCTCTATTGATTAAATTTATATGACAAATTTACCCTTCTTTATTTAAATAAAAATCCCTCAAATTTGACCTAAGGGGTTAATTGCAACACTTATCATATTTGAAGGGTGGTAAATGATCAAATTGAAAGTTTAAAGGGCTAATTGTTACAAACATCTTAGTTTAGGGGTGGTTTGTGCTTTTTTCCCTAAAAGCTTATATCTTTCCTTTAAATCTATGATGTTCCCATGTTCCCGGTATGGGGTAAGGTGGCGGCTAATTACAACAGAAAAATGAGTTAGAATGCTAATTATTACACACGAATGAGTTAGAACACTAATTATGACAGAAGGACTTCGTGAACGGGGTGGTGAGCTGGGTTTGGTTAATAGGCAGCCATTGGACCAATTGAACTATTTTTTTTTATTCAACAACATTTGAGAGAAGAGCGAGATTCGAACCTATAAGGCTATAACCTCATTAGCTAATAGGCCATACATGATGCCGTTGGAGCTATGCTCCTTTGGCGGTCCAATTGGACTATTATTTCTTTTCCTCCAATAAGGGGGAATTTAGTGATTGAAAATTTGAAGGAAAAAACAAATGGTTTAGACTTTAGTCAGCCATTGGGTCAAATTTACATACTCTTGGCGACATTTTTTTTTTTTTTTTTTTTTTATAGGAAACGAGAAACTTCATTGATGAATGAAGAGTTACAAAAAGTCCTATCTAGTTACAAAATGCGACATTTTTCTCTTAAAGTTTTTCTTTTTGCAATTTCAAGTTTCTTTAATGTGCTCTCTCTTACTTTTTTTTTTCATAATGCAAAACAATGCTCAATGCAAAAGGATCAAGGAACTTTCTTCTTGGTTTTTAGCAAATAATAATTGTAACATTCTTGCAAAGGGAAAAGCCTCATTAATTAAAAGTACCTGAAAAGCAGAATGCCTGAGCTGGTTGTAGGAATGGGCATACATCATTGCAGCACTCTGCCACTGCTCATAAGATGCATCTCTAGATGTCTGGTTTAAACCCACTGTGCAGAAAGGGCTTACAATAGGACTTGGATGAGGCACATAGCTAACTGAAGCTTGAGTTCCTGGCACATGACCCATGAGAGGATAACCCGATTCGTAATGTACAAATGGAGGCTGAATTTTTTGAACAATAAAGGGCGCCAAGCTTAAGTTCTGATTGGTTGGAAGGCTCCTAATATACCTGTATCAAGAAAGAATCAAATTTCGGTTAGGGTTACTATGAGTCAAAGTTTCTGTCTTCACTGACATAACATAAACATATGCCCAAATTTTCATGCAACGCGCAGCAACTAACAAAAAGTCAGCCAAAAACATGATAGCACAAAAATTATAAACAATGCCAAATAGAGCAATAATACAGAAAGATAAAATAATCAACAGAATCTACATTTTTTTACAACACATCACTAACATAATTGTCGATTCAAGATCGAAATTAGAGAGACATACACATACCTATCGTAATTGCGATCATAATCAGGGTCACTACGATCCTTTTCCCTATCTTTGAAAATGGCAACCCGAGAAGTCATGCTATCCCTTCCATTAAAGTTTTCCAAATCACTACCCAAAGATCTACAGCTTTCAGTCTCATCCCTGTTTGAGCATGCATACTTTACCTCAGATGGGGCCTGAGATGTTGTGCCATCTAATTCAGGACTACTTGGGGATCTGAAAATTCGAGCTCGTGCCCTATCATATTCCTCCTTTCTCTCTTCCACGCTTCTCACAGAATTTTGTTTGAGACCTCCATCATTAGCAGAAATTTCAGACATTTTGTTAGGCCTAGGTCTGATAACAAATTTGACCTGCTGCTCATGTTTCTCACTGTCCAATTGCTTAGCGGGTATTTCAGATAAACGCACAGAAGGGAGTCTGTTTTCCACTGTTTTACGAACCAAGATCCTATTTCCGGAACCATCTGTACCAGAGTCCTGAACCATGGTTTGAAGGCCATAGTGTTGAGCAACACGATGAGCAGCAAGTCGAAGGTATGAAGTAGGAAAATGCTGGAACTCAAAAATTTGTTGATCCGGATTATGCAAAAACTTCTGGATATCAAGTTCCATTCGTAAAACTGAAGGATATTGTAAATTAACAAGTAAATTACAAATGTTATTAAAATATTCAATGCTCGAATGAAGAAACATGAGAAATGCACTAAAAGTGGAATGTGGAATAGAATGCGAATGTCAGTAACATTTTGATTTAAATGACATGCCCATGTCCAAACCTACCAACCTGTTGACTTAACTTAAACCATCAATCAATCCAAAAGCCTAAGCTGATGGATTGCGGTAAATTTAATTATATCAACCAACACTCCCCCTCACTTGTGGGCTTTAAAATTTTAGAAATGCCTTACAAGTGGGCTTTAATTTTAATTGGGGAGGAAACGACTTCGCAGGGACTTGAATTTAAGACCTCCTGCTCTGATACCATGTTGAGTTAACGTAAACCACCAATCAATCCAAAAGCCTAAGCTGATGGATTACGGTAAATTTAATTATATTAACCAACACAACCCTTTAAAGTCTAAAATGCTTAAACACTCTATCTGGGATGTTAGATATTCACGTGGCTTGACAAGAAATGGAAAAAACATATTTTCACTATAAGAGTGAACATGTTAATGGCAATTACAAAAATCCTTACCAATTAGCAGATATATCACTGCGAGTAATTGCACCAAATAAGATCATACCAATATTTCCACCAAAGATTCTAGTTGTTTCTTTCAAGCCAAGTGTTATAGAGAAAATTCATAATCAAATCCAGCCATAAGGTTTTAGACTTCTTTTTAAAAATTTCTAATTAGATTACAGAACTACCATTTTAACAAAAATGAATCTGTTAAAAGCAAGTTAACGAAAAAAATGTAATAAATATCAGAAACTGTAACTCCAACCCAAAATAAAAGAAACAGAAAGTTGCAAAAATGTCAAGAGACTCAAAACAATCATCTTATCTTGAGATCAACAACGACATGACGACATCTACCTCTCTTTCTTGCTGATGCCCTCAGTTTCTAAATGGTAATAGCAAAATACAACAAGTCAACAAGTGCAACAATAGCAGAGAAATCACAATGCTATAAACTACAAACAAATTTGTTAATACCCGTCCCCCCGCCCCAACTGAAGATTCAAGTGTTTATTGATAAGGCAGCTCGTATTCCTTTGTTAATATCATCTGGAAAGATAAAAATTCAAAGAAAGTGAAAGCATTCCTTCGGATTTATGCCCCATGCTGTAGGATGCAATAACAAATCCCTACAGCGTCCGTAGCTCCCAGTTGGTGTGTCTTACGACAGACTTCACTTGTTCTCTTCTCTTGTGCCCATTTGCTGCCTATTTTGCTATAGATTATTTAAATCTTCCAATCTCTATTGGGTTTTGCCCAGGGAAGTGTTTCTTGTAATTCTAGCTTGCCAATTGGGAATTTCCTTATCTCCTTTCTTGTTTTATTTTTTTTGAAACCGGGTAACCATGCCCGTCCCTAAGTCAGGCACCAGGAGACATCAAAGGAATGGAAACACGAGAGGTGTCTACAAAGTACAAATTAATATCGCAGGTGAGTCTCGAACCTAAAACCTTGAGGTGAGCACACCTTCAAAGCCCAACTTTTCGACCACTACGCCACCCCTTGGGGGCCCGGACCCTTATCTCCTTTCTTGCAAATCCCTTTTCTCTAAAATCGTTTAGTTTCCACTTTCCTATACCCAACACAAAAAGGCACTACCATTTCTATATTCAAAGAAACATAATTTTCGTTCAGATGCAAATTCTACACGTTTCTTCCATTGCTAAATACACAATTGCCTGTTGAAAGACATAACCCTCAAGCAGATAAAAACAGATCTTGCCCAACAACCAAGCTTACAAAAACACAAGCAAATCCAAATCAAACAATTCAACAACACACATCAAAAACCAACAAACATACAAATCGAAATCAATCAATCAATCAATCCCAAAACCAGATTCACGAAAAAGGGTAGCCAAAAGAGGCAATTGGGTGAAGAAAGAACTCACTGGTGAGACGATGGCGGGGGTTCTGAAGAGCCTCGACCAAGAAGGGGTCAAGCATAGACTCTTTGGGCAAGAACCCATGTGGGGGGGAATCAAAGGAAGCAGAATCCATGGAAGATTGGAGAATCAGAAACTGTGATGGGGTTTGATTTGTTCTTCTTCTTCTTCTTCCCCTTGTGAGTCAGAGAAAGAAGAAACAAGAAAAGGGTTTAATCCTTAGCAGCATCTGAAGAAGAAGAAGATGGAGAAAGAGAAAACCCTCTTTCTTATCTCCCACCGGGCGGAGGGGGAAAGGGGTAAAAGGGAGAGACGAAGATCCAATTCGGCGATGCTTTTATATTCTCCACAAAATCCAATTATTTGTCAAAATTCCTTTCTTTCTTCCCCTAACCAAACCAGATAATATCCCATTATCTTCTTCTTTTCTTTCCTTGTTTTTGGATTCTATTTTATTTTCTTTCTTATATTTATCATTTTTTTTCCAATACTAATTCTCGAGATTGAATTTGTGACGTTGTTGTTGAATTGGTTTATAATTAAACAATAAAACTATTGCATACGCACTATTTGGTAATTTTCAATTTTTTTAGTTACATGATTATTGAGCGAGAAATTTTTTTTCCTTTTAGAAAATTGAGCGAGGAATCAAACTCATGTCTTTTTTTGTCATTAATATATATTGATATCGTTGTCTTATTATTTTGTATTCACCATCTTGCTCCGTTACAATTTATTTATTATCATTTTTTTAAATTATTTTTTATTAATTTAATATTTAAATGGTTTTTTGTTTAGTAATTAAGTAGGTAATTGAAAATTAATATATATTTAAACATAATAAATTTTAGGGGAATTTGCATGTATATTACAACAAGATAAAAAAAATTGAGTAAATAGCAACTTTTTGAAAATATTTGCAAATCTATCAAAATCAGATTGATAGACTCCA